>JAABKJ010007545.1:80726433-80895002 GCA_011634705.1 Andricus grossulariae | reverse complement strand
CCTCCCTTTTTTTTGGTTCAAAATAATTTTTTTCAATTGAAAATTAAACTATTTCATTTATGGTTGCAAACTTTTTTTTAGTTGCAAATTTATTTTTTTTTCGATAAAAATTTTAATACTTTTTCAAAAATTTGTGTTTTCTTTTGTGTCTAAAAATTAATTTTTGAACTTAAAAATTTAATATATTATTCAAAGTTTGTCTTTTTTGTTGAAATTGACCTGTTTTTTTTTTCTTTGGATTGAAAATTCATCTTGATGGTTAACAACTAATATTTTTTGGTTGAAAAATCATTTTTTGTTCGAAAATTAAACCACTTTGTTGAAAATATTGATTTTTGGTAAAAATTATTTTTTTAGTTTAAAATTCTACTTTTTGATAGAAAATTAATCTTCTTCCTTGACAATTCATCTTTTTGGTTGAAAATTTAAGTATTTTGCTCAAACCTCATTTTTCTTTAGTTCAAAATTATTTTTTTAATTGAAAATTAAACTATTTCATTTTTTGTTACAAATTTTTTATTAGTTGCAAATTCATTTTTTTCTATGAAAATTTAACTACTTAATTAAAAATTTGTTGTTTCTTGTTGTTAAAAATTAATTTTTGAACTTAAAAATTATATATTTCATTTAAAGTTTATATTTTTTGTTGAGATTGAACTGTTTTTTATTTAATATTAAAATATTTTTCATCGGTTTTGGATGGAATATCAAATATTCAGTTTCTTTTTTGAAAATTCACCTTTTTTGGTTCAAAGTTATACCTTTTATTGAAAGGTAATTTTTTGATTGAAGATTCATTATTTCAGTTAAAAATTCATCTTTATGGCTGAAAATTAAAATATTCTATTGAAAATTCAAAATTTTTTTTGTTGAAAATTATTTTTTTTAACAAAAAATTTAACTACTTCATTTTAGATTGAAAAGGTTTTCTTTCTTATTTGAAAATTCACTTTTTCGTTGCGAAATAAAAAATGTTGTTGAGAGTTGAATTTTTTTATCTAAAAATTTCATCATTTCATTTTTTGTTAAATTTTTTTTTTCAGTTGAAAATTCAACAATTTTGTTAACATTTTTTTTTCTTCTAGTAGAAAATTTAACTTTTTTAGTTAGAATTTCAAATATTATTTGGAAATTTAGGTATTTTGTTCAAAATTTTTCTTTTTAGTGGATACTTAATTCTTCTTGTTTGAAAACTCATATTTTTCGTTAAATTTTGTTGCAATTTCCACCGAAAGATTTCACTTTTTTAACTAAATCCATTTTTAATTTCTCGAAAAATTAAATTTTTTGAAAAAAAAAAGAAAGTGAGATTAAAATTTTTAATATTTTCAGAAAAAAATTGCTGCATTACAAAATATCCGACAGCGGAATTCCCGACATAATTAAATTCTCAAATTTAAACAGTTAAAAAATTGTTCTTTAATAAATCTTATTTATTCAAAATACAATAATGGAATATTTTGATCTAAGACAATTTGTTTAGTGCAAAATTTAATAAAAAAATCATTATTTGAATATTTTATCATTGCGTTATTGATAAATAAATAATATTTATTGAAAAACCTTTTTCTTATTGTTCACATTCGGTAATTTTCTATTTTCGCGAATTATTTTACGGTGCCGTATATTTCATTATTCAGAAATTTTCTGTCAGAAGTTTTATTATTCCCGAGTTTTCAAATTTAGTAATATTATAAACTGTTTGGGAATTTTATTATTCGGGAAGTTTCCAATTCGGGATTTTTATATTTTGGCAATTTTATCAATCCGGAAATTTTCACACGTTCAGTATTTATATTTCCCCCCAAATTTTTGTTTAGACCTTTTAAAATTAAAGGTCAAAGCACCTACAACTGTAATTTGATGATTGTGAATTCTCTTTCGTTAATGCTCTTTTGTCTTTAACGAACACATTCTCATCACGTATCTCTTGCTTCATCTTGTACGATTCAAAATAAAAATACGCACCCTTCGTAAAGTGGTTTTAAAGAAATTTGTAGATATAATTTGGGCGAAAATTTTTTTTAAATAAAATTTTATTGTAGCTTGTGTCCTTTTTCCCACAAAGTATTTTTTTTTTTTTTGATATATTTTTATAACAAGAGTTTATAACAAACTTGTGGATCTTTTTCGGTTGAAGAACTTTTTTCTTTTCAGTTTTTTTTCGTCTCTTGTTTCGTTTTACCAAAAGCTTATGTTTTTTTATTTTTAATCTTTTTTTGTTACGATTAAAATAAAATCTTCTTGTTTTATCTAAAAATTAATAATAAATTTGTAGATCCTTTTTGGGTGAACTACTTTAGCCTATTAATTTTGTGTTTCGTACCTTGTGTCGTTATCCAAAAAATTTATTTTGTTAATTCTCAATTTTAATAAAATTTTAATAATTTTTTTTAAATTATATATGCATCACTATAGTACATGTGTCTTGAATAACAGCTATATTTTTCAGTTGAGACTTTTGACGGAGCGAAAAACTTATCTTTTATGCTCGAGTGAAAGCTCGTACAATTTCTCTACACTTGAAAAATTTTCAACTTTCCCACGGTTTTCTTTTTGTCGTTCAGATTTCCGATAGCGTGGAAAACTCGACGTTTATTCTTTAACGAAAACCTGAAAAACTTTTTCAGCTTCAGGCGATTTATAAAGGTAATACAGAACTTTTAAAATGCTTTCATAAAGAAGACATTGCTCCTACATCTGAGTATCTGAATATCTAATAAAGCGTATTTTTTCGATAATTTGATAATAAAAATTTCTGTTACCCGGAATACCAGTATATGAAGGGACACTGGAATAAGTAAAAGATTAATAAATTTCATCAACTTTTATTATTAATAATCTCTTACAACAGCGGGAGGAGAGACTCAAACATCAGAAGCATGGTGCGGTCTTTGAGACCGCACGGCCACACGCTTATACTGTTTTGTCACTGCATGCCCAAATAAAGACATTTGTCATTTTGAATAACCTGGAATAAATTAAAACAGAAATAGAAAATTATGACGCTACGGTGGCCGTGCGGTCTCACGGATCCCCTCTGAGCTTTTAATTGATATTATTCACCAATATTACACGCAGAAGCAGATCTTATCCACCTACTTCAACAAAATGATTACACTGTAAAAAATGTTACTAAAAAATACATTTACATAAGGAATTTTACCATAAGATTATGAAATTTACAATGAACGTGTCATTTTCCGACAACAATCATAGGACATGAAAATAATTGCTCTTTTTGTGAAGTTTACAAATTTTTGTAAATATCCCACAAAAATTATGGCCGTGCGGTCTGTGAGACCGCACGGCCAGACTTCGTTGTTAACAGCTATGTAATTATGAGAACTTGTTTGATCACTTGAAAAATTTCTAGTTACAGAAACAAAAAATCGCCAAGACCAAAAAATATAAGTTGGACAAATAAATTTTCTGTAGACAAATAAATTTTCAGCCTACACTATTCATTCGATTTAAAAGTATTTTTTTTTATGAAAGGTTTTTAAATTTCAAAAAGACTTGTCTTCAGATAAAAAACTTGGATAATTTTTTAATTTAACAACATTGGAATATTTTTAACTTTTCAAAATTATCATTTTTTCAATGATTTTGAGATTTATTATAATAGTTCATATGCTAAAGCTATCTGGACATTGTTTCCAGTGGGTAAGAATAATTAAAAAAATATTTATTAGGTTATAAACAAATTAATGAAAAAAACTTAATTTTCGATATTTAATCATTTAAATTCAGCGTTTGGTACCTAAAAAATGTGAAATAAATTAATATTTCACAATAATTAATTGAAACTAGACGCTCACAAGAATTATAAATTATTTAAACAATTTTTATACACAAATACAGAATTTTTCTATTTTTCAACGAATGGGCTCAATTTTTTCACGATATCAAATAAGCATATCTTTCCGATAACTCTTTGCTATACTTTGAAAATTGATGAGAAAATATTAATTATTTAAACAATTTAAATAAAAAATTTAGGGTTTAAAAAATTCGAGTATTTTTAAAAGAAGCCTGGGACTTTTAGAATTTTGGAAGAAATCAAGAAATATTTGATAAATTTTTGGAAATTCTTCCAATTTTCAAATATTTCTAAGCGACTCGAATTTTTCTTAAAATTTTGAAAAATCATTCAAACTGAAAAAAATGTTTTATAATCTTCTAAATTTTCCAAGAGATTTTAGGAAAATTTTTTTATTCTCTCGAAATCCTTCGAAATTCTTTTAAAGCTTCAAAAGATTTTCTAAAATCTTCAAAAATCTGCATTTCTAACAGCGTTTAAAGTTTCAAATTATTTTTGAATCTCTTCAATTCTTTTAAATATTTCTTGAATTGACTAAATTTTTCTCGATTTTTTAATCTTGCCAAATTGAAACAGTTTGCTTTAAAATCTTCTACACTCATTTTCGAAATTTTAAAAAATCGTTTGAAATGTTTGAAAACCTTTTTTAATTTTCTCTTCATGTTCATTTTTAAAAACTAAAAGTCATTTTGAATTTTCACACGAATCTTAAGAAAATTCTGTTTTTATAATTTTCATACCTTCTAAACCTTCTAATTTTTGAAAATTATTCAAATTTTTTCTACATTTTTTATAATTTCTACCTTCCAGATTCTTCTTTGAAAATTTTATAAATCTTTTGAAATGTTTTGAAATCTTTTCGACTAATCTCTTAAATTTAATTTTTTTTAATAAAATATCATTTTAGTTTTTCTTAGGAGCCTACATTTCTTTCATTTTCGTGAAAGCTTACAAAATTCTTGAAAAATATTTACGAGTTTTAATTATTTTTGAATCGTTTCAAAACTTCTGAATATCTCTTAAACTTACTAAAATTGTTTCTAAAATTATGTAATATGACAAAATTGCAAAATTTTGCTTTCGGATCTTTCACACTCTTTTAAAAAATTTTAGTAAATAATTTTGAGCTTTTCATTTTGCAATTGCTTTATATAAACAAAAATATAATTTTATATTGAAATATTTTTCATTTTTTATTGAAGTTTTTATTTTTCCTGACCATTAGCATTCAAATACGAGTATTTTAGTCCTGTAATGGTTTTAACACAAAATCTTTTATAAACGGAATAAAACAATATTTTAGATACGAATCGAAAATTTTCAAATTTATTTATTTCAAACAAAAAAATGACTTTTCTACCATAGAACATGATTGTTTAAACAAAATACTTGAATTTTTTACGAAATAATTAAATTTGGAAAAAAATTAAATTTTTCACAAAATAATTGAATTTTTAACCAAAGAGATGAATTTTCAACTAAAAATAATGAATCTTCGAAGAAAAAGTGATTTCTGAATAAAGTCTTTTAAACAATGCAATAAATGCTAGAATGAATGAAAAATGTATAATTTTTCAAAATTATATCATTTTAAGCAATTTTAAACTAACAAAAATTAATTTACATATTAAAATTTGTTTTAAAATCTATTTAAATATTCTCTTAAAAATCCGTTTAAAAAATGATTTCGAAATATTCCAGGAATCTAATAATAATTTTATTATCTTGGAACTCAAATTTTTGCTACAATTTTTTGAAAATCCTGCAAAAGTGAAAAAATTACCCTAAAATCATCCAGATTCTTCTTTTGAAAATTATAAACATCTTATTAAATATCCTTTTCAAATTAATTTCCCATAAAAAAATTATTGTTAGTTTTTCTAGGATTTTCGATACAAATTTGTATTTATTCAAAACCTTTCAAAATGCTTGAAAAGCTTATAAATTTTGTGTTCGACATCTTAAAAAATTTACATGTTTTGAAAATTTTTCACATTTTGAATTATTTTGGAATCTTTTCAAAACTTCTAAATAGATTTTAAACTTATTCGATTATTTTTCAAATGAATAATTGTTTAATTGTCATTTATTATTCAAATTAAAAAAAAAAATCTTTTTAAATATTCTCTGCAAGTTAATTTTTCATAATAAAAAATCATTTTAAGTTTTCCCAGCAAACTTAAAATTTTTTTTTTATTTTCTTGAATTTCTTAAAGATCCTTAAAAAGCTTTAAAAGTTCATTTCGAAATCGTCAAAAATTTAAATTTACTTTTTTATTTTTCCAAATCTTTTCCAGTTTTAACTTAAGTTTGGATATTCTCAAAACTTTTGAATATCTCTTAAACTAATTTAAATTTTTTTTCGAATGGATATTTGTTCAATTTTTATTTATGCATCAAAATTCAATAATTTCACGAAAATATTCAAAATTTCTTAAATAGAACAACTAAAATTGTAACGTTCGAAGTTTTAATTTGATACTCGGAAATGTTCACGAAAAAATTGGAAGATTTTCATACATTTAAAACATGAAAAAAAGCATTTTCAAATAGTTGAGAATGATAACTAGGTAAGTCCCATTCCGTCCCCCCCCCCCCCATTATCCCTGATATTTTTTCTACTGTTTGAATATATTGCAAGTATAGCTCGAAAGTATCATTAGCTTTCATAATTTTCTCATAATTTTCTATTTTTAATCCTATTACAGAACACGTTTTTTGTTTCTTCCGTAAACTTTCATTTTTGGGCCTTGGAGCCAAAAGAACCAAAAATTTGAAAAATCACTACATTTTTCACTAAATACTGTAAAAAAACACTGAATTGTGTTATCACACAATCTCCGAAAAAAACACAGAGGGCCCTTGAAAAAGACTAGATTTGTGTTAAAATCACTAAAATGGCCACCTTGACGATTACCTCTTAATTTATGAAAAAGTCGGAGAACGCGTGGTTCATACGTGGTGTGGCTATTAAATAACGAGACTGGCGCTGATACAGAAGTGCGCATGCGCCAAGCATCAGCGACCGACAGCTGTTTAGCCTGAAGCCTTCTCTTTCGAATGCAGTACCTCTCGCTTCTTCAAACAAATCCGTATGTCCGTAGTCTTCGTTCGCATTAAAGTTGTTTTTTTGTTTCGCCGGAAAAATGTTAAGGGTAACAATAGAGCAACGAATTGTTGTGAAACACAATGGAACTTGGAAAAACTGCTACTGGAACTTATAATTTATTGAAAAAAGTGTATGGCAATGAATGTCGCATGCACGTGTTTTTGAGTGGCTGCGTTTTCAAGATGGCTGAGAAGACGTTAAAGATGATTCACGCCCGGGTCGCTCTTCCACGTCAAAAACGGATGACAATATCGAAAAAATCGGTTATCTGGTTTAATCAATCAACATAACTATTCAACATTACTACTGGATTCTCCAAAAAGAGAATGTGCCGGCTTATTCCGCATTGTCTGTCAAGATGCCGTGCGACTTATATCTGTTTTCTAAAGTCAGACCTCGGATTCACTACACTATTTTACACTTTTTTTAACGACTACACTATTTTCCTACTAGTTCGAAAAAAAATTAGACTAAACACACTACTTTCTCACAATTGTCCGCCAATGATACTATTTCTTCACTTTCGATTTGAAAATATTTTTGAACTTCTTCGCTGATTGGCTAAAATAATAGATCCGTCATCTCAATGAATCACAACATACCGAAAAATTGTCTCAATGTCTGATTATACAAGAATTTCAGAATACTTTATATTCATTGATCTTATTCAAAGCGCGAAACAATGACAATGGTTGGTGCAGTATGTTAGGAACGACTGGCATGGACTGATTTTTGTAATATTGTGTGTAAGTCAATACTCCAGTAGACAAGTTTTGAATGATGTAACATAACTACAATCGATGAGTTTACGGTTTACCAAAAATATTGAAGAGAAAATGGAGAAAAGGATCTCTAAAATATAGGAACATGTAACCTAAACATTGTGGACAATGCATTTACTAAAGGTCTTAATGATAAAGGTCCTAGGAAATGAATCTCTGATTGGATACTTCTTGCAGATTCTTTCAAACTAGACATGTTACAAAACTTTGAAAACTTCGTAAACATATCTATCTGCATGCTCCTTCGGCACTTAGATATGAAAGCAAAACTTCACTTTGTTATGGACAGTGGGGCACTTTTTGAACGGTTTCCTCTGTTATTTTGAAAACAGGAACCCCTGATTCGTATTCTCTTCGAAAAAATCGAGCACATGCTAATTACTTTAGCAGGACGTATTTTCAAGGCTAAAAGTGTCGAGAATTTCAAGAAAAATAATCTGAAAGTAAAGTAGCTTTTCGATAATTCTCATTGAATGTCTGCAGAATCAATCGTTCTGAACGCTGAAACCAAGTCGTGTATGAAGGATCTGAGTCCAAAATAAAAGTTAATTTTTCTGTCAAACGTGAAAAATCACTACAAAGCGGTATCACTCCACATATTATAAAAGTCCTCTTTGTAAGCTGGTTCATATGCAATTCTTCTTTGCGCGTTAAGATCTTTGCAACCGCCTAAAATTCAAATAAGCAGTAGCGCGATGGCTATAGTTGAAATAGCCGAACGCTCACCTCTTCAGGCCTTTTCCCCTTCGGCTCTTGTAGACGAATGGAAATTGTTACAAATAGAAATTGTTACAAAAGGAAAAATTGCCGAAGCTTAATGAGATGTCGAACGAGGATTCGTGAAGTCTCAACGAGTTCCTAATGACGACAAAGCAGCAATGAAAGAAAGTTTTGAATGCGCGGCTTACAGTTTTTGATTCGTCAAAGAATTTTACGAATAAATTACACCTGTTTTTTTAACCCAAATAATGATAACAATGTTTGATAGAAAAGGCTAAGCAAGAGTTGGGAGAATTTTTAAGACAGAAGGATTTTACAGATGCTCATGTGGAAAATGAAATGCTTGCCGCTACTAAGAAATTAAAAAAGGAACAGCAGCTCAAGGATATAGACATACATAATTTATCTGAAGAAATTGAATCAAAGAGAAAAAAAAAGGTTGATGACCTGATCCGTAGAAAGCAATCCTAATCTTCAAATGCTTCTGCACCTGGATCTTCTGTCCAAAATATTTTAAGAAACAGGAAGGAAAATTCGCCAAAGATGAAGTACCAAATAAACACAAGAGACACTACTTGGATATCACACAAACAAGAAAGGATTCTCCCAAGAAATTAAACGGCAAGGATGAACGATGAATAGACAAAAATGGTGGACAAAAAAACAACAAGTATGAACAGAGAACAAACAACCAGGATGAACAAGAAACAAATAATGAGGATGATCATAAAAAAAAAACTTTAAAGTCCATCAAACAGTTAGGCCCGCTACAAAAAGAAGCAAACCCGGTAAAGATTCCATTTCGCAAAAGGCTAAGAAAAAATGTTCCGTCATAAAAAAAAAGAATTGATTCTTTTTTTAGTACTAAAAAGAATCTGGATTCTAACGAAGGTTGAAAACGCAGTCTATTCACTCGATGTGTTTATACTCAAAATAGGGCTGAAAGAATCACACGAAAAAAGATAACATTGGATGAACTCTTTTAAATTTTTGTAATAATTTAATTCATGCTCTTTTTACACTATTTGTTCAAATTTGTGACATTATTTACACTACTTTTGATCACTGAAGTATGTCCGAGGCCTGTAAGGTGAAATCTGCATTAAAAGGAACAAGATTTGAGTCCGTTGAAGCTGTGAAAGAGAAAGCGACACGCGTCCTGAAGGAGCTGACAGAAGAAGACTTCCAGCATTGTTTCAAGCAATGGAAGATTCGCATGGAGCATTGTAGGGATAGAGGAGGGGTGTGTATTGAAGGTGATAATAAATAGGTATGTACGAAATCAAAATCAAAGGTTTTACAGCACCAGTCTCGTTATTTAATAGCCACACCTCATATACATAAATTCTATGGTATATTTTTTTATCTTTATCATTATTGCTGTCTTGATTATTCGAAGGTTGACTACTATCTTCAAAATTATTGATTGTAAGATTCAGAAGATTTAGGAAGACCATCATATTGTAGATGCTGACGACATCGTCGATATAATTGTTGATACATATTGTTAACTGTATTCGCAACTGGTTCTTGGGAATTAGTGATAACTGGATGTCTCTGATTATTCTAATTATGTTGACAATTTTGTTGAAATCGTATAGCTGTCTTGATGCTTTGTATGTTGGCTGCTACATTTAAAATTGTTGATTGCCAGATCCGGATGATTTAGGAAGACCACCATATTGTGTACGCCTAGGACTTTGTTGATACAAATGTTGAAACATATTGTTAACTGTATTCGCAACTGGTTCTTGGGGATGAGTGATCATTATATGTCTCTGATTATGCTGATTATGTTGATAGTTTTTTTGAAATCGTATAGCTGTCTTAATGCTTTGTATGTTGGCTACTATCTCTGAAATTGTTGATTGCGAGATCCGGATGATTTAGGAAGACCACCATGTTGTGTACGCCTAGGACTTTGTTGATACAATTGTGGATACATATTGTCAACTGTATTCGCAGCTGTTTCGTGGGGATTAGTGATAATTGGATGTCTCTGACTATTTGGATTACGTTGGTCGTTTTGTTGAAATTGTATGAGCCTATCTGCAGGAGACCATAGGATTACTGAAGGTTCACGATTAACTCCTAATTTATGAAAAATTTCGTGAACGTTTGGTTCATACACAGGAATCCCGTGGTATATTTTGTTATCCTCATTATTATTGTCTTCATTATTTGTAGGTTGTCTACTTCTCCCAAAATTGGTCAGAAAGTCCTTGGTCTCGAGGCTCTTCTTCATACCTGATGATATTTCTGTCAAATGAAAAAAAAAATTTTGAATTTGCGATGCTAGAAATTCATTTTAAAGTAATAGAAGATGTTGGATAGAATATCTGAGATATTTTTCAAGAAATAAAAGAATAATAATTGTGATTATACTAACCAATATAAGAGAAAAAAAGTATGAAGACAAGAGCACTGAAGAAGGACCACATTTTATTTTTAGGAATAGATACAACTGTCTGATTTATTATTTTGTAGATGGCAACTGAGGATTTTTAAGAAATTTGCTCGCTTATTTATACTAGACTTTAATATATATTCGCAATTAACTTATGCGGACGAGACGAGAAATAGATAACGATATTTACAATTATTAAAGACTTGTTTTTCATCCTTGAAATATTTCACAATCTTTGATGATCGTCATCTGTGGAAACGTCACATTGAGCGAATTTTTCGTGTGGCAAATAATAAATTTAAGGAAAAATATTTCAGGTTCTGGAGAAAATTCAAAAAGATTTTTGAAAATTTAAGATATTAAAGATCTAAATTTGAACAAAAAGATTCAGCTTTGAACAAATAGTTAAATTCTCAAACAAAAAAGATGGATACTCAATGAGAAATATAATAGTTGATGTTTTGATAAAAACAAGAATTTATTTGAAATGAAAAAAAATATCATTGAAAGAGACGTACTGTCGACTAAATAGTTTAATCAGCAATTAAAAAATATTATATTTCACCGAAAGAGTTCCATTCTTGTTGAAAAAATTTAATTTTAACCAAAAAATATCAATTTCCAAACAAGCAACATGAACTTTCAACCAAATGCATGAACTTTAAATCAAATTGTGATATTTTTAGCTAAACAATTTTTTTAACCGAAAAATAAATAGTTTAATTTTTAGTTAAAAAATTAATTTCTAAACCGGAAAAAAAATTTAAACCAAATTAATGAATTTTCGAGTAAAAAGTTAATTTTCTATCAAAAAAGATTAATTTTCAACGGGCTGTATTTTCATCCAAAAAAATAGAAGATTTTTCAAAAGAGACGAATTTTCTACAAAACAGTATAATTTTTTAACTCGAAAATAGGAATTTTCAATGCAAAAGTTAATTTTTAAACAAATACATGAATTTCACAACAATTAGTTGAATTTTCAACCAAATTTTGTAATTTTCACATAAAAAAGATCAATTTTTAGCCGAAAATGAAATAGTACAATTTCAGTCAAAAAACTTATTCCGGAAACAGAAAAAAATTTTCAACAAAGTCAATGAATTTTTAATCAATTACTTTGATTTTCAACTAAAAAAGGCTAATTATCAACCAGTTGTATTTTTATCCAAAAAAGAATAAATGTTTTCCCAAAGGGACGAATTTTGTTTAAAAGAGTCAAATTTTTCAATTAGGAAATATGCATTTTCTGTAAAAAAGTTAGTTTTTAACCAAAAAAGTTGAATTTTTAAATAAATAATAAAATTTTTAACTGAAAAGGTTAATTTTTCACCGTCAAGATTAATGCTTTACCAAAAAAGAAGAATTTTTAAAAAAATACATGAATTTGTAACAACATTTTCTAATTTTAAAGTCAAAAAGAAGAACTATTTACAAAATAGTTAAATTTTCAAAAAGAAAATATGATTTTTTGATAAATGGTCCATTTTTAGCTAAATATTTTAATTTTGTACCAAATATTGAATTTTCAAGAAAAATTACCAATTTTCTACAAAAGAGTTGAATTTTTAGCCTGAAAATATGTATTTTTTAAAAAAAAGTTCATTTACAATAAAAAGTTGAATTTTCAAAAAGATATTAGTTTTTAATCCAGTAGTTACTTTTTTGGTAAAAAAAAAAATAAATTTTACACTAAAAAGATTAATTTTCTACTGAGAAATACGATTTTTTAACAAAATACACGAATTTTCAACAAAATTATTGAATTTTGAAGCCAAACAGAATAATTATTGAATTTTGAACAATAAAATATAATTTTGCAACATAAAGTTAATTTTTTACTAAATAATTCAATTTTCTAACAAATTGTTGAATAAAAAAAGATCAATTTTCTACAAAACAGTTGAATTTTTAACCTGAAAATATGTATTTTTTCACAAAAAAGTTAATTTACAACAAAAAATTGAATTTTCTACCAAAAGATATGAGTTTTTAATCAAGTAGTTCCCTTTTTGGCAAAAAAATACATTTTCCACCAAAAAGATTAATTTTCTACTAAAAAATACAATTTTTCAACAAAATATATGAATTTTCAACAAAATTATTGAACTTTAAAGCCAGAAAGAAGAATTATTGAATTTTCAACAATAAAATATAATTTTGCAACAAAAAGTTAATCTTTCACGAAATAGTTTAATTTTCTACCAAATTGTTTAATTTAAAAAGGAAAGACCAATTTTCTACAAAACAGTTAAATTTTTAACGAGAAAATATGTATTTTTTACAAAAAAGTTAATTTTCCACCAAAATTCTGAATTTTTAAACAAAAAATATGAAATTTTTAATCAAGTAGTTCATTTTTTTACAAAAAAATGAATTTTACACCCAAAGAGTAATTTTCTACTCAAAAATACAATTTTTCAACAAAATACATGAATTTTCAACAAAATTATTGAACTTTGAAGCCAAAAATAAGAATTATTAAATTTTGAACAATAAAATGTTATGTTGAAAAAAAAGATAAATTTCCACCAAATAGTTTAATTTTCTTCCTAATTGTTGAATTTAAAAAAAATACCAATTTTCTACAAAACAGTCAAATTTTAAGCCTGAAAATAGCTTGTTTTTTTTTTAACAAAAAAGTTAATTTACCACCAAAAAGTTGAATTTCCAATCAAAAAAGATGATTTGTTAATCAAGTAGTTAATTTTTTGAAAACAAAATAAATTTTACATTAAAAAGATTAACTTTTTACTGAAAAATATTATTCTTCAACAAAATACATGAATTTTCAACAAATTTATTGAACTTTGAAGCCAGGAAGAAGAATTATTGAATTTTCAACAATAAAATATAATTTTGCAACAAAGAGTTAATTTTCCAGACCTGAAAATATGTATTTTCTACAAAAAAGTTAATTCACAACAAACAATTGCATTTTTAACCAAAATGTTGAATCTTCAACCAAAAAACATTTTAATTTGAAATAAAAAACCATTAAATTTAACCAAACTTTCTACAAAAGGTTAATTTTTCAACCCGAAAATATGAATTTTAAATGTCAAAGTTAATTTTTAACCAACCACATAAATTTTCTGCAAGAGGATTAAGTTTTTATAAAAAAAAAACGAATTTTTAACGAAAAAATGAAATTTTTAATAAAGTTTTTGAAAATTTGAAATTGGTTTGAAATTTGAAGTGGTTGGTTTTTGAAATTTTAAATATTCTCAGAAAATTTAAGAAAATGTTTTCATTACCTTGAAATCTTTAAAAATCTTTGAAAATCTTCAAAATTTTATTCAGAAATTTTCAAAATGCACATTTGTAAAAAGTCTTTTTAAAAATCTTTCTAAATTTTCAATTATTTTTGAAAATTATTAAAAACTTTCAAACATGCTTCAAAATGATTAGAGTTACCTATAACATTTTTAAAAAATTCAGCCAAATTAATGAAATCACATATCCCCAAATTTTCAGATTAAAATATTTCGTAAATTTTTTAGAAAATTATTTTTTTAATTTGATTTGATCTCTCAATATTGAAATGCTATAAGTGTGTTAAGTTTTGCTAGAATTAGAATGAAATTAAAAAAAAAATAATAATAATAAGTTCTATGTACGTCAAAAGTAGAGAATAAATTTTTTTTTTTCAAAGGCAACATATTTTTTTAAATTTCAAGCTTATAATATACGGATTTGTGTTGAAAATTCAAATTTAATTTTGAATCATCATAATTATTAATGTGCGTCGAAATATCAAGGTTTTATCTCTTATCATGTTTATCAAAAACTTTTACAAATATAATTTGCGTATCTTCGAGCGAGTAAAAATGGGAATGTTCTGTATTTGATAATTCTAGTTTCAGTTTCAACTAAATTGAAATAATTATTATTTGAGTAATGAATTGTAGATTTATATATATTTTTCAAATGTTAAGAGGAAAGGATTGACTTATTATTAATTTATAATTATTATTAAATTATTATTATTATTTACATATTAAAAGGATTTATTTATTTATTTATTATTTAAGGAAAAAAAAAAGAATTTCGGTCAAAATTTCTCGTCACAATTAGCCATGGAATAGAAATAAAAAATTAATTTTTGAATATTATCCCCATAAGTCTGTTTTATAGGGTCCCTAAAAACCCCCATAAGTTAAAAATTGGGATTTGCGATTTTTTGGCGGTAATTCTTATTTTTTATGGTAATTTTAATAAAAAGGGGTGGGCAATATATAAAATATTCCTTTTTACTATTAATAAAATTTTTCAAACATTTGTTAATATAATTTATTATTGTTTACAAAAATGTTCTCTTAGAATAGAAATAAAAAGTCGTGGTTTTTTCTGTACTTTTCAACTTGTTTTTAACTTTTCAGTTAAAATTAGGAAATAATTAAATTTTTTTCCAATTTTTCGGAACAATGCAATATTACTTACAACAATATTTTGTTAGAATAATCCTAGAAAGTTGCTGCTTTATTTCAAATCTCAAAATTTTCTCAAATTTTGACTTAAAATGAGGTAATAATTAATCAAAGTTAAAAAATATAATTGTTTCAACAATTTGTAATTATTCATCTCTATGTTTATAAATATAAATTTTCAAAACTTTTTTTGGCTTTTATAGTTGTGAAAAACTAATGAATCCAAGACGAAAAAATTATTTATTATTCATCTAAAAAAGTATATTTTTGTTTTTTTATAGAATAGGGCATAATTTTCATTAATTATAAACATAAAAATATTTATTATTGAAATGGAAACGTGAAAAATAGAAAAAGTTTAATATCGTGAAAGAACGCAATGTTGTAACATTTTAAGCTTTACGGAAACAATAAGGCCATAAAATTGTGAAATTTGTAAATAGGATGTGTCACTTGATTTGTAATAGAAAATTTTGATTTATTTACAGACCAAATCTATTTTACCTTACGTATTTGATCGAAAAATAAATTTTAAATTCGTTTCGTTACATTACAAAACAATAATGTCAACAACCTAAAAATTTTCTATTTTTTTATTTTCACCCAAATAATTGAATTTTCAAGCCGAAAAGAAAATTTCTTAACAAATCTCTTGAATTTTTGGCCAAAAAATATGACTTTAAAAAAAGTTTGAATTATCAACAAAATAATCAAACATTCAACAATATGAAAATTTTTTTTACGAAATAGTTAAAGTTCGACTGGATAGTTGAATTTTCAACTAAAAAAAATAAGTTTCCAACTTAAGATTGAATAGCTAAATTTTTACTGACGGAAAGTTTAAAAAAATTATATATATTATCATCCAACTGAATTTAACGAAAAGTTTAAGTTAAAATGAGAAATTTTTTTACCAAAAATTGAATCTTTTAATTTTCGGATTCAAAAAATAAATTTTCGACAAGATAAAAACAATTGGGTTTCAGCCAATTAGATTCAATTAAAAAATACGAATTGTTAAAAAAATAGTTAAATCCTCAACCAAAATGATGAATTTTCAACAAACAAGAATTATTTTTTACGCACAGACGAATTTTCAAAATACATGAATTTTTTACCAAATAGTTGCAATTTATAACTTATGAAGAAAAAATTTTCAACCAGAAATGGAATAGCTATACATTTCTCGATAAAAAATTAATTATTTATAAACAAAAGAGAAACGAACTTCCAACAACATAGTTAAATTTCTGAATAATTAGTTCAATTTTAAACCAAATTGTTTAATTTGATACTGAAGTAGTTGAATTATTGACCAAAAATATAAATTATTAATTAAAAAAAAAAAATTTGCAAACAAAAATTTTCATTTCCCACCAAATTGTTGAAGTTTTAAAGTTGCATTTTTAACAAATGAAAATTCTTTTCTGAAAAAACTATGAATTTCAACTAGAGAAAATAAATTTTCAACCAAAAATGAAAAGAATTTTCAAACAAAAATTTTCATTTTCTACCAGATTGTTGAAGTTTCAAAGTTGCATTTTCAACCAATGAGAATTATTTCCTGAAAAAAGATGAATTACAAACAAAATACATGAATTTGGGTTAATTACAGGTTGAGTCAATAATACTCTCTGGTGTACACGTATTATTATTAAAATTATTTTATATTAATATTGAATGCTTCTAAGGTCTTTCAGCTTCCTAGAATAAAATCTTTTAATTCCCTGAAATCATTGAATTGTCTAAAAGCCTTGAATTCTCTGAAATCGTAGATTTCTATAAATTTCTTGAGATCCTTAAATTTCCTGAATTCTTGAAATATTTTCAGTTTCCTTAATTCCTTGAATATTCTTAATATTTCTGGATTTTCTAAGTTCAATAAATATGCTAAATATATTATCACTCTGAATTTACTTAATCTTTTAAATTCTCTGAAATAATTGATTTCTCTGAATTCCCCGACTTCCTAGAAGATTCTAAACACCCTGAATCCCTTAAATTCCTTGAATTTTCTAAATTCCTAAAAATTTATGAATTCCTTGAATTCTCTGATCTACTTGAACTCCCTAAATATTCTAAATTCCCTACATTCCTGGAAGAACATGAATTTTCTGAAATTCAAATTATTTAAATAATTGATTTCCGTGAAATTCTTGAATATTCTGAATGTTCTGAGTAACCTTAAATATTTTGAATTTGCTCAATTCCTTGAATATTTTCAATTTTTTGAATTCCTGGAATATTCTGAACTTCCTAAATTATTTGAATATTCTGAATTTTCTTAGTTTCTTGAATTTCCTTAATTTTTCGAATTCCCTCAATTTCTTGAATATTCCAAATGTCCCTGAATTTTCTTAATTCTATAAATGCGCTAAAATTAATGAGTTCTCTGAATTCGTTTAAACCTTAAGTCCTTGAATTTTTGGAATTCTATCCATTCATAAAAATTTGGAAATCCTTGAATTTTCTGAATTCCTGAATATCTCAAACTACTTTGAAATCTCTAAATTTCTTAAATTATCCGAATTCTCTGAATTCTTTGAATTCCCTGAATTTTGTAAATTCTGTGAATACTCTTAATTCCCTGAATACTCTAAATTCTTTTAATTGCCTAAATTCTTCTAATTGCCTAAATTCTTTGAATTCTTCATAATCATAAAAAATCACTGAATTACTTAAATTCTCTAAACTCTAAATTCTCTGAATTCTCCGAACACTCCGAATTCTCTGAATATTCTAATTTGTCTTAATTATCACAATGCCCTGAATTCCTTGAACCCAATTCAATTCAGTTTAAACCCTCGATTCCAAAAAATTATTCTTTAATCTTATTTCTTTCACGGAACTAATCAAATTCTCTGACATCCCTGAAACTCTTCGAATTTCCTTAAATCCTTCAATATTTGGAATTCATATAATTCTGTCACAAAAAACTTCTTAATTTTTTCAATTCCCTGTATTCCTTGAATATTCTAAACTCTCTTGGTTCCTTAAATGAAAAAAAAAATTCTGAATTGTCTGAACTTTGAAATTACGGATTTCTCAGAATTCAAGAAATCTCACGAAACCAAAAGGCTTTAAAAGTTTTCACATATTTTCCAATCATTTTCCAAGAATGAAAAATAATACATAGAATTTAAAGAACTCGAAGAATACAAAGAATTAAATCTGGATTCAAAAGATTGGAAATGTATTCAAAATAATTTTAAATATGTAGTATACTGAACCAGATAGTACGAATTACTGAAACTGTTTGCTGTCTGCTGCGTGTGTGTATGAAAAAGGGGGGCAAACTCAAAAAGCAGAATGGAAGTTTTACACCTACACTGCGAGAGCTCTTTCAACATGGGGGTATCGAATTGTTTTATTTTCAGGGCTTCCGTTTAGAATTTTTAAGTATTTAATTTTGAAATTGATATATAATTTTTTCCTAGTTACAAATCTTTGTTTTCTTTTTACAGAATTATATGCTATACAAGGTCAGGGATCAGGGACCATGCGCCCGCGCGGTTGGCCGAAGGGTCTCCCACGCTCGCGCCGTCCTAAGGCCACGATTCAGGAAGGGGTCATTCCTGAACGCACGCACAAGCCAATGCAGCATCTGGGAAAGCATATTGATGTCTGGATAGATGAACATCAAAATATAGTGGAAGCTGTCTACCCGGGTCATAAGTGTCCTTATGGCGCCAATGAAATGATGAGACTTAATTTTCTAGTCCGTCTTGTACCTTTGAAAACAGGCCAAAGCTTCGTGGAATGTGTAGATGAACATGGAAAACTCCTGGGAGTCCGAGCATGCAAAAAACGTAGTAAGGGGACATCCTCATGCATTACTTTTTCCTGAATGTTATTTGATACTTAAAAAAATATTGAATTAAAAAAAACGTTTAATTATGCGATTGGTTTTTTACCTTTTCAAATTAACAAATCTTTATTTGATTTTCAAGATCAAAGGATTATGGAGCCTGATCGCACACAATGGTTCATTTATTATTTTCGCACCAAATTTAGAGTGAGGATAAATCCTGAAACCGGAGCGCCTATAAGCATTTCCCTCGCATCAAAGAATAATCTTGCACCACCAAAAGGTCAACTAGTCGAAGTGGTTCCTATGGCTGACTTCCAGTTTATGTTGTATAGAGGGGAAACTAATGGTGACATTACGGGAGCTGGGCTTCTTCCCAGCAGTTCACCTGCTTCACCTGTAGTTCTCAGAAAACGAGCTCCACCTACAGCTGTAAATAGTTTTAGTGCTCTAATGTCTCCCGGAAGTGTACACCCAAATTTTCAGTAAATCTTGATACATTATATTATTTCAATTCCAAAGGTTGTAATAATAACTAAGCATTTATTTTCAAACACTTACAATTTAAAGTTGGCAAATTTTAAGCGCATCGCAATCAAAATTATTGAGTAATTAGTTCAATTTTACGGAGAACAAGGAGAATCAATTGCTTATAATTATACGGCAAATTTAACTATAAATTTTTGAACATCTGATTTGAGATTTTCTATATCAATATATGGTCGTGATTTCGAAGGATTTGTGAAACCTTCAGTAATTTCCGATGATTTGAAGGACTACGAAAGATCTTAGAACATTTTGGAAAAGGTTTATAATAAATCTAATGGATTTTCGACCACTGCAACAAATTTCAACAAATTTAAAAACAACTCAAATGATTTACAATTAACTAAAATGAAGATGTTCTAAGTATTGTTTAGTACCATCTATCTTTAGAAACAACAATGCATGAAAGTGCAACGTAAGTGTCTTTTGTGCGAAACAATGTGAAATAAACAATAAAATATTCACGTGATTCAAATAATTGACGTTGAAATCTAGATGTGTTGTCGATGAAGCAATAGGGTTCTGTGATAAGACAAACATTTCTGTGCGAGAAAAACATCTTTGTTTAAAAAAATTGCGCTAAGTACATAAAACCTGGAAAGCTTTTAACAAGAAAAGCAAGAGAAGTTGAAGTGCTTTCCAATAAAAGAGGACTAACTCCGCAATAATTTGGATAACCTGTTCAATACAGCTCCTCGTGATGCTCTTGCACGGATTAACCTCGCAAAAAGAAAGCTATTTTTTATTTCACAGAAATAAAAGGGTCGTAATAGAATTATAGAGGAGCTGGATGATAGCTCAATAGAGAGTGTAAGGAAAATTGTGAAGCGCAAGGCATCTTCTGATGCATCCTGTCCTCATTCCGCACATTCATCATTTTCTTCAATGTAATTTGAAAACTTCAGTGATTATGAAGAAATGTATGGCGACAAAGAGAATGATGATTTCAATAGAAAGGTTCACAATTATCAGTTTAAATATTAAAAACTATAATTTTTTCAAAGATTTTTGGGAAAAGAAATAATGTTTTCTTCAGGACCCTGACCTTAAACCGAAAATAAAAAAGAAACTTCCAAAAATAGAGGTAAACACTCCAGCTCTTTGTCGATCTTTAGACAGAGCTCAATTGTCTAATAGGATGGCAATGTACGTCCTATCAGGTACAGTAGAAAGTTTAGCGCACAACATATGTTATTTATAATAATAGTTTTCAAAAATATAGTTCAGCACATAATATATATTCAAGAAAGCTTCATGAGAAATTTTGTATAGATGATTCAGAGTAAAAGTACCGTAGCAAAAGTTAGAAACGAAGAACAATTGAAGTATGCTTCTGAATTAAAGGACAATTTTGAATTATAACAGAGATTACAATATTGCACTCAGATGAAAAGCGTGTTTTATCATTGTCTGGGGAAAAAAGGTAGAACGATTGCCCGTTTTAGTCTCTAGCGTTAGTGAATTTCAAATCTTGGATGTGCCTAAGATGGCGTAAGCTATCGGACTTGCTCAAGCTTTTGCTGTGGCAGAGCTTGTTCAATCATGAAATATTGTTGATCGTATAGTAAAATTATGCTTCGATGTATGCAGTGTTAACACTGGTAGAGTTTAGGGGGCATGCGTATGTTTGGAACAGCACTTTCAAAAGGTCTGCTGTACTTTGCTTGCAGACATTATATCCCTGAAATAATGATTGAAAGTGTATGCAGAAAATGCCTTGGTCCAGTAACTGGACCAGAGACTTCATTGTTTAAAAAGTTTAGTGAAGCGTGTAAAACTTTCGATAAGACGAGATTCAAGATTGATATACACGACAAGCGAATACTTTCAAAACTGAAATCAGATAAGGATGATGTAATTAAATTTGAAAATTCTCAGTTAAAAGAAAATTATCAACCCCGTGATGACTATCGCGAATTATTTGAGCTCATCATAATTTTTGAGGCGTATTAGGTCTGATATAAATTTAACAATATTAACGTTTACAATGGAAAACAAGATTTCATACAAAGCGAATGCATTTACTTCAATCATTACTCTTATCATTAAGAAAATATTCTTTCAAAGTAGTAATTTCAGTTTGATCCAGACACATATCTTTTGTTCATCTAAAGAAATTAATTCTTTAGCTGTATTTGCTTGACTAAACTAAATATTTGGTACATTCAAGAAATTGATTTATTTGAATCAGAAGGTCTAGAATCGTTGAAATGTGATTAGTCCTTCAAAGAAATATTTATTTGATGCAATGAGTTCAATTCTTCGAATTGAGCAGGATGCATTTAAATCGATTAATTTGCCCATACCTGAATCAAGTCGTTAGGTTTGTTTAAATCAAAGAAATAATGATTAAATTCAAAAGAATTTTTTAGATTTTTTAGATGAAGAAAGTTTCATTTGATTAGTAGAATCAAATCGTTCATAAAAAATAATGGAGATTATTTCAAACCAATATTCCTTCTGATCAAATAAATATTTTGATAAAATAAATGCATATACATTCAACTAAAATAAATACATATTTTGATAATAATAATTGATACCGTAATTTTTTTAATTTCAAGATCTTTGTTTTGATTTTAGTCCAGTCGCCACTAACACTGCGGTATGTACCAAGAGGTCCCCGACACAGTTTCGTTTAAGGTATAAAAAAGTCTCCTGATTACGAATATCCTGTTATTTTTTCGAAAACTGGTTCAGTTTTTATTCAAACAATATTTTTAAATAATGTTATTAACTCATGTGAAAATGTTATATGTAATTGATATGAAGTGGACAAAACATTGATATATATTTTTTTTTCCAGAAAAATCCAGAAAACAAATGAAAAATATCATTGTCTTGTCCACTATATATGAACTATATATAACTTGTTCACCTGGTATTTATTAACAAACAAATTCATGTAATCGTTTGTAGCATGTTACATATGTTGAAAGCAAAAAGAAAACTTTTGATCCAATGAAAACCTCTCTCTCTGAGTTATTGTTAAAAAATTGCTATTTTGAGGAGAAAATCGTCTAGACTCTCCATTTGTTGATAACAAATCATCTAAGCCAAAAAGTGTCATAATTTTCCCTGAAACTCTTGTAAACCCAATAGCTACAATTAATAAATTGTTTTTTCTTCATAAATGCTCGTGCTTCATTTTTTATAAAAATTTTTTAAAACAAAAACTCTCAATGATCAGAATTGACTCCCCCTGCCATCGTCTAAACTTTCACCATTTATTATTTTATGCTGTATTACTTTCAATCTTTTCGCTGACAAATTCAAAACATCCGATATAAATTTCTTAAATACAATGATAACATTTTCAGGAGTAGAAAATAAAAACTTCTAGGTTAATAATCTTGAAACTGTACGAGTATATTAGCTTCGTTAGGATCGTTGCACCTCATCGACGTACTAAGAAAAATGGATTACTTGTGATTATCACTCTATTCCCAACATTTTATATGACATTTTTATTGCACAGTTACTGAAGTAGTTTCGTGACGTTTCCTTTTGCAATAAGATTGCAATGGAGTAAAAAGTTTCTTTGGCACATGTACCTTTTCGGGATTCTTCGATTTTGAAATGTATTCTTCTGCCTACAAATACATATAAAACTAAAATTCTACGTTTAGTTTTTTTTAATGATTGATTTAAAATTTTTTAAATTTTGACGCAAAAACGGCTAGAAAATAATTGGGTTTCTATATATCTCTCTTCCTGGTGTATAATTTAATTCTATTCTTACACTTTACTTATTGAGAGCTGATATAACATTAGTAATTTCTAATCTGAATAAAAAAATTATTCAAAAATTTAACTTGTATACGCCCATTTACTCTCGCCTCTTTTTCGTCATCTACCTTGAAAAGCATGCGGTATATTTCCATTTTAATATAATTTTAATTGTCTAGACTCTCCATTTGTTGATAACAAATCATCTAAGCCAAAAAGCGTCATAATTTTCCCTGAAACTGTTGTAAACCCAATAGCTTCAATTAATAAATTGTTTTTTCTTCATAAATGCTCGTGCTTCATTTTTTATAATAATTTTTTAAAACAAAAACTCTCAATGATCAGAATTGACTTTTGTGAAAATTTGTTTAGTAATCTTAAACACACAATAAAACTTTCTACTCTCGTAACATTTTCTCGTACGAAGAGCCGTTATTCATTAACAGTCTTTTGAACAATATATTTTTGATAAATTCACGGTTTCTTAATTAATGTCAATTTTTCATGGAAAAATGGAAAAATATGCAACTGTACGAAATTTTGGAAATCGAAAGCAGAAGTCTGAATAAATTAACGCATGAGGATCCTAAATATGCATAATTACTTTATAGCCGATTGATATATTGTAATTTAAAAAAATTCTTATTTTTTTCAACTTTGTACAAACAAGCAGGATGCAATATGTTAAGTATTATTAGAAGCAGGAGCGGTCACGGTTACGATTCATTTTATTAAACTTTTCTATTTGTCACGTTTTTCATTTTTATAACCTTTTTCAAATTATTATATTCAGTCCGAAGTAAATTTATTTATTTTGTATTAAGTAATTAGTTGCTTTCCACTACTGAATTATCAAATATCTCAACTAGTCGAAACAGTAATTTTCTACTCATCTTTCGTGGCTCACTTTTGTTTAATCGAATCTGTAAAATATCACTAACAATCATTATTTAAATTTCACCAATTTTAATGTAGAGATACCTCAAAGCATCTTCTGCATAAGAACAAAAGCTATACAATTAAAATAACCTTTGTTAGCCACTTAATTTTATAATTATTCAAGCTGATGCTTATTTAAGGCAAATTATTTTTACAGGCTGTAATGTGTAAATTTATCCAACCTTTTATAATAGTAGAAATGGTACACTCTATTAAGCTATCCCGCGTGGCGAACGTCCGCACAAAGCGAAGGGAACGAAGACCCGTTCGCATAGCATAGAGTGGGGACTCCCAGCCAATCACGGCACAGCGCGTTCGGCCTGCACGGAGAGGCAGTCGACCGGCCGACAGGTCCCGTTCATTTCTTCACTCGCGTCCCGAGGCTCCTACTGAGTAGCTGCTTAGACATTTTGCTCCTGAGAAGAACAGTCTCATAGTGTCGTGATTGTTTAGTGTGTGCGTTGTCAAAGACTTAATGGTGGTTGTATTAAAGTACGTGTAAGTAGAGTGGGTTGTCTTTTGGCTAGCTCAAGTTAAGTCGTAACGTGTTTTGCTTGAGACTGAATATTCTTGATTAAGGGGTTAGGGTCAGTCGAAAGGCAAAAAAATCGATTTTTTCAAGAATTTTTTTTGAAAACTGGTTTTATTATTTATTGACAAATGTCCTACAGTTCGAATAATACACATTACAAGAAGTTATAGTAATTTTTAAAATAAAAATATCGATAAAAAGGCAAGTTATAGTTAATCTGCCAAAAGACCAAAAAAATAAAGTGTTTTGCGGTGCGCATCGAACTTGAGAACATTTGCCAATGAGGAATAAAACCTGTTTTAAAAAAAAATTCTTCAAAAAATCGAGGTTTTTGGTCTTGCGACTGACCCTAACCCCTTAATAATTTTAATGATACTTTTTTGTACGTTTTACTTATATCATTTTCGCAAGTCGTTTTTAGTATGCCGCTTCAGAGAAAATGTCTAACTTTCCAGGGGGTCATCGAGATAACCCCTCGGCCTGTTAGTCTTCTCTTCCTAGCCGTGAAAATACTAAATCTGTATCAATCTTTCGTTCCTCTGGTGGAATGAGTTTACCTAGGGCTCGTAAGGAGAGTATGGATTGCCCTCTTATCTCTTGGGAGTAATCGAGATTACTCCTTGGCTTTTTGGGGTAGTTTGCACTAAATTCTTTCGAATTATTCATGTAAAAATAAAATAAGAAGAAAGGTTATTTAGGAGTTAAAAATAAAGCCAAGCGCTCGCCAATATATGTATCTTGCAATTTTTAATCATTGTTAGTAGCACTGATTCTCTGGCTTACAATCTATGATTGCAAGACTGAGATTTGCCAGAGAATCAAAATGATTTTAAACTTATTTTAAAACTTAACAATGCCAAAAGATTGCTACTTTCCAACCATCCACTGCAAAAAGGCACGCATACAAATTCATTTAACTTTCTGAATTAGGTTGTTATTATTTTGTCTCCCTCTGTTATAGAAATGAAATTAATATAATTTTCTACATCTTCGGGAGAATTCTGTGAGTTTTGACTTCGTGTAACTTAGGTTCGTCTTGTTTTAAACTTTAAATGTATTGGAGTCGGAGAAGTTTGATGATTCCGCCTTTGGGAAACCCAAACAAAAATTGTATGCATTTCGCCAATTTATAGTCTCAACAAAAAAAATGTAACAATATTTGAGAAAATACCTAACATTCATATAAAAAGAAATAAGTATAAGCTATAACCACAATACAGCGCAAAACGTAACAAGAGTTTGCTCAATAATTGCAATTTTCTATGGACAGTAAGGAAAATATACGACCTAAAAAAAATTCTGAAAATCCAGAACAAAACCATGTGGAAAATTAGGAAGTACATAATTAGGTAATATACTATATATAAAATCAAGATTGTAAAAACTTCTAATTTTTCTTAACATGGTTCAAACAATCAGAAGGCAATATTCTGAAAGTGGAAACAGACTTTTTCGCGTTCACATTTTCAATATTTATAACTTTTCGGAATGATTATATACAGTTCTAAGTAATTTTCTTTTCACCAAGCAATTAGTTTTCAATATGGAATTGAGAATAATCTCGACTATTCTAATCAATAATTATCAACTAATCTTTAGCCGCTCACGTTTCTGTAATCGAATCTGAAAATTTTGACTAATAACCAGTTAAATTTTACCCATTTTGATTCAGCCAGCAAAAAAATTATTCCTTTACAGTCTGGTAAACAATAATATATTTTTTATAAATCTGCGCTCTCCTATAAGCCACAATTCTCAAGTTATCTGAAAATATGCTGGCGCAATGTTAATCCGGAGGAATTTAAAGTCATCCACTTGTAATTTGCGTAATTTGAAGTAATTTAGGTATTTCAAGTACTTAGCTTGTAATCCCGATCTTTTTTTTTGGCTGAAATTTATGTGTTTTATTGAGAATACGTCTTCTTCGGTGGAAAGGTAATCTTTTTCCTTGAAAATTCCTATTCTGGGTGTAAAATTCAACACTTTGGTGACAAATTAATCTACTTTGTACGAAATTAAAACATTGTGATGAAAAGGTCATTTTTTGGTTAAAATTTCATTTTTTTTGGTTGAAAAATTAATTGTATACTTGAAAATTCATTTTTTTGTGTGTTGAACATGAATTTTTTTAACTCAAAATTTACATAATTTCTACCTGTTTGATATAAAATCTTTTGTAGTGAAAAATTCGAGTAGATAGATGGAAACTCATTATATTGTTACACATTTTTTTTTTACCAAAAATTAATCTCCCATGTTGAAACTTCTACTACCTGGTTAAAAGTTGAACTACTTTTTTAAAAATTCATTTCTTGGTTTTAGTTGATAATTCCTCTCTTCGGTTGAAAATTTAAGTATTTTGAATAAAAATCGTTTTTTGTCAATTTTTTTAAATAATGGTTTAATTATTCCAGTTGATTAATCATAATTCTAATTAAACATTTATTTCCTTTATCTACAATTCGACTATTTTGGCGAATTTTCGATTTCATATATAAAATTGATTTTCTTAATTGAAAACGTGAGTATTTCATTATTTGTAGATAATTAAACAATTTTGTTTAAAACTCCTTTTTTGAATAAAAGTTCAACTGCTTTGTTGAAAATTCGTCTTATTTGATTTAAAAATTGTTCATTTTAGTTGAAAATTTATCTCGTTAATTAAAAATTTAACTACAGTGAAACTCGGATACTCTGCCAGTTTTGAGGGTGGCGGTGGTAGGGGAAACCTAGAAAGAGTACTGCTTCCAATGAAAACGCCTTTGTTTGTCCACGTCTGTGTGACCACCGCACACTTCCCGCAGCTGATTTCACTCCTACATGCAGCGCGGCGTCAATTCTCGGAAGGGCTATATCCGAGGGCGTTATACCCGAGATTGACTTATCATGTTTAGAAAATCATTTTTTTTTTTTTTTGAATACTTATTCTTAACTGAAAATTCAAGGACGTTATTATTGGTGAAACGTTTATCATTTTTTTTTTTAATTCAAACTTCTTTTGAGACGGGAGTCAATTGAAAAAAACGACTGAGCGCACGACCGTGCGACCTTTCATATAGCTGTATGACCGCTCGTACGGCCGATCAGGATCTGGCTCGAGAAATCTCTCTGTCACTCTCTTATGCACTGCTTATAACTTCTCTTTCTATTCGAGTCTCCCCTTCTGCGACAGATTGCAATTTCTCTAAAGACTTTCCTTCAATATCCCCACTATGGCCACACTAAGCGTGTATATGCTCTCTCTCTATCTCTACACTCTCTAACTATGCGATCTTCTCAAAACCCTAGCAATGCCTGAAAATTGAAGAAAAAAATATAAATTGTCTATTGTTTTAATAATGTTTTATTGCAAATTGAGACAGATCGGTAACCCTGTTTTTTGAGTCTCGCCGAAAAAAATTATCGCGGGAACTTTAGAGCTAAAAGGGGCCATCCATATATTACGTAATCAATGTTTCACCCATTTTTTATGCTCACCCCCCGGTGTAATCAACCATAATCATTTGATTGACCCCCCACCCCCCGCTTGATTACGTAATCATCTTTAAAACTTATTAGGATACCTGATGTTGTAAACTTTACACAGCTCTTGAAACAAATCGCTCCTTCGTAAAAAAAGCACCTCTGGAGGAATTTTTTAATGCTCATACTTTTACGCACTCTATAAGCGTTTTAGGAAAAGAAGATCCATGCGCGCGGGATACTTACAAAAGATTAAAGAAAAAAGAAATTAATGAAAATAGGAACATAAACATATGATGATCTAATAAATGAAACAATATACCCTCCTCCATGTTTCTCTCTATTGAAGGTAGATTCATGAGTACGGCAATCTAGGCTATTTTCTGTCTCACTAATCGGGCAGACGGGGCGGGGTAGAGGTGAGCTTTTAGGGACTCCACGAGGGTCGCGGTGATAGAAAGCATTACACTGCGCATGTACGAAGGTTGCTCATTTGTCAAGACAAATCACGGCTCTCAAACTTTGCGCAGCAGGAATCGTTAGGTTCACGTCACGTTTAGTTTTCTCGGACTCCACGAGGTTGCGCCAGTCCGGGTGTTAGTGGCCGCTCTAAAATGCATTGAGTGCCGTACCTATGGGAAGATTTTCTGAAATTTGTAGATCGATTTATTAAAAATTGGCGGAAATATCCATTTGACAAGAAAACATGTGACAACGCCAAAAATAGCTCCGCGAGCACTAAGCACCATCGGGCTGCGTGCTTGCCGTCATTTATATCTTTCAAAACTCATGTTGATTCCTCACGAAAAATTTCAAAGTTAATCTACCAAAGTTTCACTTCAGCCCTGTTGGCCCCACTGCCACAGACATTTTTTTTAATTAGTTAAAATTAATGTATTTTTTTCAAAATTCGTATTTTTTGATAGAAAATTAATATTTTTGGAATAGCTTATGTGGAGTAATCCACTTCCGCTGAACCGCACTTTAGGAGTTGTTTCCCCGCCAAGTTTGTATGACCAAATACAATTTTTTTTTAAAGATGCCACTCATAATCCTTAAAGTTTACCGTGAAGGTTTAAAAATCTTTATTCTACGATAATTTTAACTATATCTTTGAAACATTCATTTTTGGAAGAAACATTTTCTATAAATCTTGGCAGCATGAAGTTACTACTGAACTGGAAGGCGAGAAGATGTGTTTATTACTGTTATATTGCAATTATCTGTTCAAGTGTTCCCAAAATCCCAATTGCTTTTTTTATTTTTTGCAAACATCACTATAAGTGTCCCAAAAGATCTTTTTCGTGCATTTGACAAAAAGGCAATTTTCTGATGAGGGAATATCCATTTTTTCAATTATAGTTCTGAAAGAAATATAACTTTTGTCATTTGTTTAATCAATGTAATTGTTGAAAATTTGTGAATATTTTTCTTCAATTCTGAAAGCTTGGCTAGACCCTGTATGTTTTTTATTTCACAAGCTAGGTTAATTTTACTGAAAATAATCTTCACATAAGATATGAAACTAGCTATTTTCCTAGTAGAAGGACAACGAGCAAGGTTTATGAAATGATATTCGTAATTCTAAATGTTTTTTCCGGCTTCTGAAATATCATAATGCTTCTTCCACGTAGTCTCCACGTATTGACAAATTTCATAATTCTGTAGGTTTCGGGAGTAACAATAACCGATGGTGATGTGTATATATAGCATTGAATATATATATGTTCCAAATTTGGCAGTCATAGTTTAAGAAATCTACCTTAAACACTGAAGATCCGTACCAGCACTCTGCTTCTTACCATCGAGGTTCTTCTCAATTTTGTTGGTAAGTTTACTCAATATATAATGCAAATCTCAATTTAAATATGAAATATTGCATATCACAACAATTAAAATTTTTTGAATCAACATATATCAGACTCCAAACCGCGTTGACTTATATTATTCCTAAGACTTCTGTTAATTTACCATTTAATTTCAAAGACTTATCATTTTAATTTGATTAATTAATTCATCGAAATTTTGTCAATTTTGAATTTCAAAATTAAAATATAATTTTACTTCATGTTTCTCATGTCTCCCCCTGCCATCGTCTAAACTTTCACCATTTATTATTTTATGCTGTATTACTTTCAATCTTTTCGCTGACAAATTCAAAACATCCGTTATACATTTCTTAAACACAAGGATAACATTTTCAGCAGTAGAAAATAAAAACTTCTAGGTTAATAATCTTGAAACTGTACGAGCATTCGCTTCGTTAGGATCGTTGCACCTCATCAACGTACTAAGAAAAATGGATTACTTGTCATTATCACCCAATTCCCAACATTTTATATGACATTTTTTTTGCGCAGTTACTGAAATAGTTTCGTAACGTTTCCTTTTGCAATAAGATTGCAATGGAGTAAAAAGTTTCTTTGGCATATGTACCTTTTCGGGATTCTTGGATTTTGAAATGTATTCTTCTGCCTACAAATAAATATAAAACTAAAATTCTACGTTTAGTTTTTTTTAATGATTGATTTTAAATTTGTTAAATTTTGACGCAAAAACGGCTAGAAAATAATTGGGTTTCTATATATCTTTCTTCCTGGTGTATAATTTAATTCTATTCTTACACTTTACTTATTGGGAGCTGATATAACAGTAGTAATTTCTAATCTAAATAAAAAAATTATTCAAAAATTTAACTTGTTTACGCCCATTTACTCTCGCCTCTTTTTCGTCATCTACCTTGAAAAGCATGCGGTATATTTCCATTTTAATATAATATGTCACTTTTTGAATTATTCACTTTTAATGATATCCATTATAATAATATTCACTTCAATAATATTCGCTTCAAAAATATCCACTTTAATAATATCCACCTTGATAATGTCCACCCCTGGCTCGTTTATTTTTTTGAAAAATCATTGGAGCTAATCAATTTGATGAATTTGTAGAATATGGCTAGAAATCCTACCATTTTTTTAGAAAACTTTAGATCGGCCTCACTGATACAGAAGTGGTTTTTAGGGTGAGGGGGGGGGGTGGATATCAGGTTATAAAGTTTACAGAAAGTCATAAGGACTTTGGTCATCATGGAAATTGTTAGATTTTCGTGAGTATGTCATCTAAAAAAATCCCTAATCTACTCGTGATGTGGTCCCACGGTGCACAATAAATTTGTCAAATGAATATTCATCCAGGATAAACGAATATTTTCTAATATAAATAATTTATTTTCTGACGTATATGAATGCATATGGCGTCAGATACAACCATAAAGTGCTCACACGTGCTCCATTCATTCTGCAAATAGTGCCAGTTTTCATTGAAGTAGTCTTGCACTGGCATTGGCGATGAACTTTTTATGCCTTCGTGATTCCCAATTTATCTTATGCCACATCATGATTGAAAGCTCTCATTATATGAAATATACAAATGAGTACATTCGCCTTTGCCAAACTGGATTTAATTACATCGCGTTCATTGATGTCCTTATCTGTCATCACTGTTTTTACCTCTGGCCAATATGGATGTTTTTTTGTTGAAAATATCCAGAAAACATTGAAGACACCATCCTCGTGAACCACCAGATACAATGGGCATCTAAGGTCGAGTAATTTATACGTGGCATCGGTGTCACGAAGAAAAGACCCTCAAATACTCCATCCTTTTCAATAAATTCGACATCAGCCCGTAGAACATTTCTTTTTAATTAAATTGCCTCGGAAATAAAGCTGCTTTTAAATGAGGTATTAAAACGGCACAATTATAAATTGGAATCGTAGAAACTTTAATTTTGTGAGAGGTTCAATCATAAATTGTTCTCTTCGACAATCGTCTTATTATATTCTAAACATAATTAATGGAGTGATAAAATAATTATAAAATTGAAAATACAAAATTTTCAAATAAAGAAAAATTGAAACCGGATATAACTCCTTATAAATCTTCAGCAATGGAAGTTGAGAGATAAAATAAAAATACTGTACTATAAAAAGGTAATTTCATGTAACATGCTATTAAACTGAATAAAAAGTATGAGAGAAATACTTACTTTTGTGCATGGGTGGTTGTAATCTAAATTCATTCTTTTGCTATAATAACCGCCCTAGAATTGTTTGCTGCATCCATTATGTAGGCTGGGCAGTTTGTTTTAAAATTCGTACAAGGAATAGGAATGCGTTAGCATAACATAAAATGTGCTTATTATAGATTAAATTTACTGTTTGTTACATTACAATAAATTTCAAAAAAATTAGTAATTGTTCGCCTCTTAGAAAGATTGTCGTTCTCCACTCGATTGTGAAGCCTTAATGTGCGCGTACTTTTTTCAGCAGAGCTTTAGAGTATGATATTGTATTCCATCTTATAAAACTTTCAGCCTTTCCTTTTTTTCACTTTTTTCAAAACGGATTGGGAAAATTTAATTTTGAAATTGATCAATTTTGTCTAGTAATTCTTTGTTAATTCCAAAGTTATTACCCACATTGATACTATAGTTATTTGTTCATTAATTTTTTCAAAAGAAATGAATTTAAATAAAACGCAACTTCTAGAAAACAGTTGCGATTTCAACAAAGAAAATTGATATATTATTGTAGTGAAGGCCTTTTTCGAAAAAGGCCTTCACTACATTAATATTCTAACATAACGGAAAAAATTAAAACATGATTAATTTTTATCATAAAAGACAAATTTTTAACAAATTCCAACAATTTTCGAACAATTGGTTGAATTTTTAAACTAAATTTTCAACCAAATGCATACATGTCAAACCAAATAGTTGAATTTTCAACGAAAATTAATTTTCTACCGAAAAAGAAAAATGTTGAACCAAATAGTGAAATTTGTAGCCTTTTTAATCAAAAACGGAATAGTTGAATTTTCTTTGAAAATAGAATAATTTTCATCGCCCTTATCAGTCGAATATACACTTATATGTATAAATTTGGTTATTTTGTGCATAATCAGAATAATAATTAATTATTGAATATATTTACTTACCTCTACTGAAATCGTCAAGATTCTCTTTCGTTGCTTGAAACAGTTTTCCAAATCTCTCACTGATTTTTGATCAAGTGATCATATTCATTTCTGTATTATATTAGAATTTTCATTAACCAGGCGGATAATTAGCTACTGAAATGGGTGAAAAAAATCGGCTCAAATTTGATTTCAACCGTTTTTAAAATAATTAGTCAAATTCTTATCTTTTTCAATTTGATTATTTATATTTTTAGAATGTCTAAATTGAAAATCTTTCACTTTAAAAGTTTTCAATTTCAGATCTTAATTTCTACACGTTTTAAAATGCAGTTTTAAATACCTAATGAATTAAAAATTAGAAGCCTTTAAGAACGAACATTTTGGTTGAAAAATATTTTCACTTGATCAACTGTAAATATAAATTAATTAATGATTTTTAAAACTGAACGGTACTTTCAGAATTGAAAAGCTATCAATAATTGATTTTACAAGCTGATTCTAAATCAGTTGACAATTTTAGAACTTTCAGATTTCAACGTTAAAAATGAATTTGTTTTAGTCTAAAATGTTACATTTTTAAAGCATTCAATTTGAAATTTTATATTAAGAAATGAAACAATCACTTAACATTTAGAAATATCCGACTATTCATTCAAAATCAGTAATTTTAAATCAAATATTCAAAAGGAAAGACAAACTAACTAAACTGACAACGTTACATTTTTATTTGTTCTCTTTTAAAAAAACTTTATTTGGAAGTCTGGTAGTTGAATTTTTGTTTAAATATATTTTTAGAAGTTTTTAAATAATTCAAAATTATTTGATAATTTGCAATAATTTCAAATAATTTGAACGAAATGTCTATATGTACCCAAAATTCGGCTATTCGTACTGAAATTTTGGTGCAAATAACCCGCGTCGTGATTTAAAACAAAATATATATTTTTGCAGATTTCAAACAAAAAATGTTGAAGCTTTTTAAGAATTGTGAAAGGCTTCAAAAGAATAAAAAGCACTTCCTTAAGCTTATACTAAAATTTAACCGTTTAATTTTTAATATTTCTAGCTTGAGATTGCTTGAAAAGATTCAATTTCTAACTTTTTAAATTCAATGGGTTTAATGGTTTTCAATGGTTTTAAATTCAATGGTTAGTTAAACCGTCGAATTATGATTCGAAACTTTTGTAAATTGCAAAATTATATCATTTTGGGCAATTATAAGCTACAATTATTTGAAATATCACAGTTAAATTTTGGGTATAAGCTGAAACTACTTAAATTAAAGTTGAATTATTTTTATCATCTGGGAATTGTCGTTCGACAACGAACAGCGTCACCTTCCAGAGTGGCGTCTTTCAGGGCGATACCGTAAGCCCTTTGCTCCTTTGCATCATAATTCTGCCTCTATCTCCCGCACTACCAGACTCTTCTGGATACCACTGTGGCGACACGAATCTTCGCGAGAATATGGTGATCGGATTCTTTGTTCCGGCCGGCTAGAACATCACTGCCAAGGAGAAGGAAAAGGAGGAGGGTTATCAAGACCTTCAAAGGGAACTGCAGCGACTGTACTCAAGATATTTTAACGGTGCTCTCGGGGGTGTGAAACTATCACTGGTTCGTAACCCTTAAGTCATTCTCACGTGCCCAAAATATGCCAAGGCACGTGCGAGATGGATGCAGAAAGCTGCCATCCTTGGGTCTCTTAGTGTCCTCAAGACACACAAGGGTTTCGCTGGCCTGTCGTTCTGATTTAATCGTGCCCTGTGGCCACCCATCTCACTGTCGTCAGACATGGCCATAGGTGGGATTTTTCGCTTTTCTAGTGGGAGCCGGTGTCATTTTTAAATGGCAGTTGTTCCTGAACTGTACTGAAATATTGATTTAAAAAGTGGTATGAATCAAAGAAAACCGCAGGGTCCAACTAGGAGCAACAGCCAACCGGGAGCAACAGCCAGTCCGTTTAGGAATCCCAGACTGAGTTCTACGTAGTCGAATTGTGGTTCGAGATCGTAGCACGGCTAAGATCCAGTGTAATCTACCTACGAACCAGTGTAACTTTGATAATTATTCTATTTGCTTTATCGTGACGCAGAAAGTAAATGTTAAACAATGCACCGAAGTTACTCTACAATCTTCCCGTAGAAAAATATTAAGGGTCTTGAATATAAGATCTGAACGAATGATATATCACTATTCTGAATGAATATCAATTAATCACGTACTTTCCAATATTTGTATTTGATATTAATTAATACCATGAAATGCTTTTAAATTGTTATGCTCTATCCAAATTTGGATGACAACCTTATATAATTTCTCATTTTTTTTCTATCCAAAAACTTCCACGTGTCGTTGATATAGTCTTCGCAGTTTGCAGGTCAGAATTAAATAAAAAATTTGAAAATTTGAAATTTTGAAACGTTCCGGCCAACATTTTTGGCCCTCTTCGGTAGATGTATATATGTGTATTCTGACGTGGAATTCTACGTGGAATTTTGCAGCTACATTCAATATCAGCTATCACATGATCACAGACATATAAAAAGATTGATAACATGTAATTTTTCAAATTTTGAGTACTCTATTCAATATGGAATCAGGTTCGGGTAACTCCGTATAAAGAATCAAGTCGAACTGATTATCACAGAGAGCTGAATTGATCAGCAGAGAAATTCGATCTGATCATCTTAGAGACTCGACTTAGCCATCTTAGAGTGTCGATTTGATTCTCCCTCTTATAAGAGGCTGGAAATTATGAAATTAAGTGAAACTTACAAAATCTGAAAATTTATATAAAATAAGTAAAATATAAAAGCCTAGTTTATCATTTGTGGAGAGCGAGGTGTATGAGACACCATTTGATATACACAAAAAAAGCACAATTGCACATTGAAAATGAATTATATCTAGCTCGTGAAGTTAAGGAAACGGCGTCACTGCACTGAATTGTAAGATTTCAAATACTGGAGTAAATTCAGAAATCGATATCACATATCTTGTTACTTTCTGCATCATCAACGTATAAGGAAATTTTCAGTCAGTTTTCAGTCAGAAACGACACGGTGACAAGAAGTTGATAGCTGAGACTCAAGTGACGCATTTTTTCTCAATTAGATTAAAATTAGAGTCTCTCTAACTATGTCGAAAAAATTATGGAAGGGCCTTTCGACCATCTTGAAGAACGGACTGTCTCTAAATTTTCACTCTAACTTTGCCCATCCATTTTTTCCGTGTGCTAAGTATCTGATGAGTTATCTTTGATAATGGAATTTTTTACACGGGAATTATATCTCTTTGATTCCTGTTTATTCCAAGACGATCCCACTTCTGTTTTAACAGGCTATGGGCCTGGCGATATTTGTTTGACGGTATGAACTTTGAGAAGTAGAAATTCCAGATGAATTCCATTTTATTTGCATATAAAATTCTGGATATCATCTTCGGTATAATACCGATGCCCCTGGATCGCGAATCGGAGCAAGGAAAAGTCATGGGTGAAATTGAACGCCAAAGATATGTTTTGTAGTTTCTACGCGATGGAATACTCTCAAATTTTGTCTTTGATTGCCTGCACTTACGCAAGTGTAATGAGTAAAATGTTAAGTGATATTCATGAGCAAAAATCGGCTAAAAATAAATTGCTCCTTACCCACAGTTTTCATGTGTACTCAATGAACGCAGGTGATTCGATTGTGCAACACATTGCAGAATTGCTGTATGCAGTGAGACAGACTTGCACCACTAAGTACTCATTTTATTTTGTGAATCTTCCGCGATTTTGAATTTCTATAAAAATTTAAAAATTCGTATGATGTTCAACGGAAGATCGAAAGAGATAAAATTCAAAATTGAGAAGATTTCCAACGTAAATCAGTAATATTACATAATTTGTAAGTACACTATTTATTGGGAAATTTCACAGGAAAAAGTTAGCTTACTAATTTTTCTGAAGAATATTTCAATATATTTCTCGTTGATATTTAAGCTTACATCGCTAATAAAAAGATCAATGATTACAGATATTACCAGTGATTACATTTGGTTGCAACAAAGTATGAGTGTGATATAAGAAGCCCTGAAAAAAATGTAAAATTATGGATTCTTATTTTTGAAAACAATAACAGTAAAGGTTGAAGGCTAAACGTTTTCGTTGTTTTCGGTATTACAAAATAATTTCTGGGACTACCTCAGACTAATTTTTTACGAGAAAAGTTCTGTTAGGTAATTTTATAGAAATAATATGTAACATATAATATATTTTTTTCTATATATAATTAAGACTTTTACTGTATCTAGGCATCAATTTATTATCTGTGTGTTTACTCGTTTCTTCTTCATTTATCTTTAATGATTATAAAGTAACATGAATAAACATAAAAAATGTATATGGTATTAGTGAATTCATCTCGAATGTACCTACAAGATTAGATAAATGAAAAGTCTGAATTACATGATGAAAAAGTACAAAAATTCACCTTAAATAGACATAAATTCAAGAATTGTCAATCTTAGAGAAATGAATGGTTTCTCCTTTTTCTTCGATTCAAGATAAGAAAGTTTTTAAATCATATAAAATACTTGAAAATCGATACGTTGAAAACATAACACTTTAAATCTTCAAGAGTATGATAGTTAAAAATATTTAAATACATTTAACTTAAATTGAAAACTCCTGAAAATTAGGTTAATTTTGAACTGAAAGATTCAACATTCGAGATTGCTTAAAGTTGTTAGACCTTGAAATTGGTTTACCTTATCCCTGGTAAAATTGTTTTTGAATTTTTCTAAATATAATGAAAACAAATTTTTTCAGCCATTTTCAGCATTCATGTTTACTGGTCTATCTAAGTCACAGGAATTTTTTGTTTGACAAATAGTTGTCCTGATTTTTTGGAAATACATATATAAAACACATTTTACCGTCTAAAGAAAAAAAAACGTTCTGCAAAGATGCAAGCATCCAAATTTCCAGGTTTTTCTTCAAAATAAATACAATTTTTTCTGACAACCTCTGAAACTTTTACCTTTGTTCAGATATTTCAGTTTTTTGTCCAGATTCTGGTAAAGGTTACCTAAATCACGGTGATTTCAATGAATTTATAACAGATACTTTTTCTGAAGACATTCAGTTTCTTAAGTTTTGATATTTTTTGGTCATTAAGACAACCTGTATTTTTTTGCGGAAAGAATCATTTTTCCAAAACATAATTTTTTCCTAAAAATTAAGTTTTTCGAATAAAAGTTTTCGTGGTTGAAAAAATGGTTTGGACTGTATAAAACTTGAAGAATGTCTTCTTTACAGATACTCAAAATTTTCGACGATATTGGAACAAATATAAAATGGCATCTTCCGTAAAATCTACATTCACGTTTTCGAAATTCAGTCGAAAAAATTAGGTCAATTTCATAAAAAGCTTATTTAATCATTTATTTATTATTTATTATTATTTATTTAATTTTATGATTTTCGAGGATATAAGAATATTTTTTTCCAAAGTTAGGTTTTCAAATTTCTCTCGCGAACAATAAGAGAGTCCAAAGGTCACAAAACAGTGACAGAGTATTTTTGTGAACATTTTTCAAAAAATCTTCTCCAAAATTCTTTTTTCACTTCTTTTTTTAACATCATTTCGTATCGTACGATAAAAATGCGAAGATTTAGTTTTTGAAAAAAATCCCGTAGCCACCAAAATAGTTAATTCAAGTACGTTATTTGTCGACTAGAAAAAGATTCTTGAATTGCGAAGATATATATTGTATATTTCTTATTGATACCGACATTTTCTGGATTTTATGTCATTTTGTTTACGTGCTTGAAGCTGTTTTTAAAGGGAGAAGCCGCTCATTTCTTTAATTTTTTCTTTTTGGTTTTCCAGGCTTTATGACTGCAGAAGAAGATTGAACTTCTGGTTCATGTGGTACATGTGCAGATACTACACTATAATGTGATGGTATAGGCCTGTAAGATCTCTGAACTTCTTCTTTATTCAAAAAGCACTGCATTTTATGGTCATTTTTGGCCACCACGACAGGATTGCCTTCGAAATCATATACCAGAGCAACATAACCATTTTTGGGTCTCCCAACGATATGACCTTTACATTCTAGAACATCCATACCTTTTCGGACTGCATATAAGTGGCCATTTTCCTCATAGAAAATACCTTTTTCGTTGTGATGACAAGCTTGTGAGAATATGCCGGAGACCATTTTCTGTTCCTCTTCTATTAATAATTCGCCTAATACGACTGCTTCCTCGCTTCTTCCGGATGTACTGGCTGGACCTTCTGCTGAGTGGTCCTGAGTGGGCAATCTTTTAGGCGAACCTAAATTTGTAAGTAAAAATATAAATGGATGAGTATTAATACGTGAAAAACATGAATCAGAACGAATAAATAGTCAATCTGATATCATTTCAGATTTGCATAATAATATGTTTATTAGGAGAGAAGTTTTTAACCTAAAGAATGCAGATATCCAAAGTTTTTTTGTTTTGAAACGTTTAATTAACAATCTAAGATCACATAGTGACAGTCATATGGAAAGATCGACAACACCTTAGATTTTAAATTTCGTCTGCTCCAATTAATATGGAATCAAGTCTATTTCTTAGAGTTCGATTTTGATCAATAGTATTACATGCTGCAGAATGGCTTTTTTCATTTTATCAGCAAAAGTTCAAATCTCAAAATCTAGAAAAATAGGATTGTCTTCATATATTTTTACATATACGGACAAACTCCATGTATGAAATCACCTGAAGTTGATTCCATATTACATGGAGTTCAGAAAAGATTTTTCTTGTAAGAAGTGTTAAAATATTGATGAAATCTTGGACGAATACCAAAATTTCATAAATCTTGAACGGCTTTTAGTGAAAAATTCAAAACATTTTTAAACTCAATGCAAAAGTGTCTTGTAATTCTCGACAATAATTTTGGGAAAAAATTTGAATCACAGGAAAGTTGTAAATATTTTTAATTAAGTTCAAAACATTGATGACACTTTCTCGAAGTAAAAAATAGTGTGGTAATATGACACAGACTCCCAGACTATCTGGGAAATTTTATATTTGCAGGCGACAGCATCGACATATAGAAATGGGCTGCTGACTCAGTGTACAAAACGCGAATGGCAATTAGAAAGAGAATGAATGAAAAACTATTTTTTAATTTCATATCGAATATAACAATTATAAAATTTATAATTTAAATGAGAAACCAAACTTCAAGCTATACACTCCACGTCCAATATAAGAACAGTTTCAGGGATAGCTCGCACTGACCTTAATCCTCAAAAACCTCCAAACTTCAACAGTATATGAGGGAAGAAATTACTTCGAAATGCTCGAAAATATATAAAAATGAGGTTTTTGCGGTTCTCATCAGCACTGTGATATCGCAGCGATAAGAAACAGTCTGATGACAATCCTTGCAGCAGTTCTGGCGTCGTACATCAGCTGATCAACAAAATCTGTGCCAATTGTCGTCGTTTCGCGTCTGTCGTCATTTTTCGGGTAAATGATCCCCATATCACTATAATATCAATAAAATATTAAGGTAAAATTACTGAATTTTTTCGCTATCACAAAATGTCATATTTTAAGGTAAGATTTGCTAAGCGTAACGATTAATTGCTTTAGTGCAAAATATTGATAAGAAATTACATCAAACTTAAATTTCACTCATCCATCGATAATTTTACCTCAATATTTTATTGATATTATGATAATAAGGGGATCACTCACCTGAAATTGACGACAACCGCGAGTCCACGACAATCAGCACAGATTTTTTTGATAACTGATTTATGAAACCAGAACGGCTGTGAGTATTACGATCAAACCGGTTCTCATCGCTGCGGCACTACAGTGCTGATGCGCGTGAAAATATTGCTGAACACTGTGATCGCAATGTTGGTCGCAGTGAAAGTCGCAACTGTGATTCACGCGAGTGATCATCGTGAAACACTCGCATGGTCACCGCGAAAATGCCACTTTCATATATTTTCGAGCATTGCGGAGTAATTTTTCCCCCTCACACGCATCAGTACCGTGAGTCTCCGTGACCATAACCGTTTTGTTCTCTCCATGTGGGCCAGCAGTTTTAGGATTATCGTAAACCGGGCGTCCTGCTGTCGAACGTGGAGTATAATTGAATTCAAAGAAAATATAATACATACGCTATTAAGAATTACTTGAAGAATAAGACTAATACTATCCGAATTTCTTTATTATTTGTTTAAAATTAACTAATGAAGAAAAAACAACAAGCGATCCGGCAAAATCGCGGTAAAATTTTAGGTGTGACCACGTCGCACGACCGTAAGCTGGGTGAATTAAATAGATAGGTGCTTACAGTCTGCGATAGACTCAATTCAATGATCTGGCAGAAGACTTGTGCACCTTTGCGGCTTTGTGGCACACCCGGGTATGTATACATCTCTCTAGGCCAAGGTGTCGTATAACACTTCTAGTGACAAGATCGGGGTATTCGGGGATGCCATTGAGATTTCCTTGCTTTAAATTGATCTTGGTTCCTTTTCTCTAACCCAAACTTGATTCCAATCTCTTGACACCATCCATGTAAAATACATGCGTGGCCTCATGCTTTCGATTTCCAGTTTTGCCGTAGAAGTACCCTTAGAAATGGCGAAGTGCTAGAGATGGTGGCAATAATATAAGGCAAAAGAAGAGAGGGCTCATGGTGTCGCCCTGAGAAATGCCTCTCTGAAACGTGAGGATGTTAATTTTTACACAACGTTTTCCAGATGAGATGGTAGATCTGGTTTTCTAGAGCGGTATCAATCCCTCTATGCACCTCACTATGTTTGGATGAACCTTTCGGCTTTACAGCGGACAGATGATAAGCCTATGGCTGGCTGAATCGAAAGCTTTCCGGTAGTCAATTCAGGTCATCGACAGGTAGCACTGGTAGGATGCTGCGTCTTTGCAGACACATCTATCGATGAGCAGGTTCTTCCAAAATCCTGCTACGTCTTCCTTTGAGCATTATTATTTACCTCGGCTTTTAGAAGTAAGGCAATTAGATAAAGTGATGTTCTTGCCTCTCATCCCATGTTAAAATTCAGGCCAAGGTTCTCGGCTGTCTGCTTCGCAGTTTTGTGAAGGAACGCTTCTTTGATAATCAACTTGTATTTCCTGAGCATATTAAGAAAAGGATCTTTACCATTTGCAACGGTGTGAGCTGTACTTAGAACAATTTGGTTATGAAGACATTGGAGATTCAGAAGACCGCGTCCGCCCTGACGGCGTGTGGTGTATAATCGCGGAACGGACGAATTGATATGCAAGCTCTCATGCATATGCATGATCTTACGCGTGGGCCTCAGGGTCATCAGGAAAGCCAATAATCTTTCTTTTTCTTCAGATAATTCTTGGCTCACTTGTCAAATTCAAAGTCCATACCAATCTTATATTTAGAGCTAGTTGGAGCTCGCTTGCCTCATAAGCTTAGGTCTTTAGGTCATCCACATAAATTACATGAGCGACCTTATACTGGCGATGAATAATGTCGCCGCAGAGGTATTCAGTAGACTGAGGATAAAATGCTGTTGAATCAAAACTGCGCACTCTTGCGCTCGGTCAAAGGCAGATTTTATTGATTCAAATAGATAAACTACTGAATTCACAGCATCACTATCGAATTCACAGCAATACTGTCAAGCTGAAATAAATTATTATTGTTTCATTGAATATTCATTGCATAGTGCGAGGGATAGAGGCAGAAGTGTCATGCTAAGGAGCAAAGGGCTCATGGTATCGCCCTGAAAAACGCCCCACTGGAAGGTGACGTTGTTCGTTGCCACACGATAATTTCCAGATGCGATAGTAAGCCTAGTTTTTCAGAAGGGCATCAATCACTCTATGCATCTCGCTATGTGTGGATGAACCCTCAAGCTTTTCAATAGACAAATGATAAGTCTGTTAGAGGATAAATCGAAAGCTTTACGGTTTCCATCCAGGCCATTGACACGTCGCGCTGATGGACTGCTGCGTCTTTGCCGATGCACCTGTCAATTAGCAGTTTTTTTTCGGTAGCCTGCTAGACCTTTCTTGAAACCACATTGTTCACACAGGCTCAATTCTTCGAACAATCCTGCTGCTCAGGATAGCTGTGAAGAACGTATACAGCGTGCGTTCCAACATCAACCATTGCTTAATGGGCCTTTCCGACTTGAAATATGAGGTAAATATGTGGGCTCGATGTTGGTGTATAGAAGTATACTTCTTTTACCGGAAATCCTTGATACCAAGTCTCTACCTCGTTGGGCTTGTGTGGATTTTTGACAGAAACAAGGAGATCGCTAAGGAGGCACGATGAGTCAGCAAAAAACTGTTGATTTTTCCTGACCCATCTTACCCACTTTTGTAATCTCTTCCTTGCTTCAGAAGATACCCATTTCTTATCAACAATATGATGATCGATTGTCAGAAGCTTTGACTCGTTCAGTATATGATCGTAGATCTTTAGTTCCTGGGCAAAATTTTGAATCCGATCCTCTTGTTCAGTTGATGCAAGCGTCTTTTGGTCTTTTGATCTATCATGGGTTTAGGCCTTCGATTTAAATCAGTCAAAGTTCTCAGAGCACCATAAACTAAAGAATTGATGGTCTACAGGACGGACTCTGCCAAGATATCCTCACGAAGGGAGGTAACCATTCTAGCTAGGTCTTGGGGCTTACGAGTAGCCTGGATATCAAAGCTCCTTCTTATCCCAAAATCGCAATCATCTTTGAGAAGGTCCCTGCTTTCAGCGGTTGGTCTCAATGTCGCTTCCTCCACTTCCTCAGCGAATTGTTTTCACAGCTCTTGGGGAAGCGCTCCGCGTACATATCCATTTTTCGAGAGGTAGACGAATTGATTTCACAATGAATGATGTGAAACGTGCTAAAGCTCTGGGTGTTTCTAGTACAGCAGAGTGTGCACACGCGCCATAAAGCCTCCGTGAACGGTGATAATGCTGGTATCGTAGCAGTCTAGCAAGTCATCCTTGTTTTGATTCGTCCAGTCAGTGTGTGCATTTCGCTGGTTCGTCGTCAGGTGCTCTACGCGTTTGATCATTTGAACCGCATCTACAACTAAATTTATCTCAGACCAAAATGTTTAATATAATTATATTATCAATCTTCCAGGACAGTTCCAGCTGCGGCAATTATTACTTTTTTTTCAATACATCCTGGCTAGCCATCGAACTCTTGTAAAAATAAATATCATAATACCAGAGCTTTCTTTTGTCTGCAAATTTCAATCTTTATGATATTTTAGTGCCTGTTTAAAAATCTCAGACTGAGATCTGTATGGTCGACTCATAGTTTAAGATCGTTGCACAGCATGACATTTTTCATAGTTTTGAATTTATAATTTCCAAATCAAATCCATTTAAATTTTAAAACTTTTCTGAATGAATAGTTCTGGAATATAAGTACATTACTGAAATATTATTAGAAAAAATTTTATGAAGCGAAGGAAATTAAGAAAATGACTGTAAGTTGAAGTGCTTCACTTTGTTGCAATCTCAAATTTATTATTGGATATTTAACATAAGAATCAGCATAAACTGTTAAATCAATGAACAAAAGTATCATAAGGATTATCATTTTTGTGCACGATTGTAGGCAATTCAAAACTGGTGTAACTTTAGTAAATGTTCTATCAAACTACGTGAACATTGATCATACTAGCCTTTATCTAATCCGTCTTTCCATTCTATGTTTGTTTTATAAATCTGAGACATTGTGTCAAAACAGTTCCATAATTTTTTTGTTTGAAATTATAACTGTTGAATTTACAATGTTTTTAAAATTTACACAAATTTTTTTCAGTGCAGAATGTTATTGAAAAATTATATTTCTGGACTTTCTTTTAAAACTTTCTCCTAGGATAATGTTCAGATATTTTTAATACGCAATTAAATGAATCGTGGAAAAGCTATCTTTAAAAAACCACTTGTATTCTTTTTTTAATATCTGGGTTTTAAATATCATAGCGATCTTTTTGCCTAAAAGCTAAGTAAACAATTATTATAAAAAGCTGTTTCGAAATGAGAACTGTGTTATCTACAGAGGTTTTTTTTTATATTTGCAAGACACTTGAATCACAAGAATTGGGAATTGTTTTTAAAGTACTTTAATTGCAACATAAGCCAGCATTCAATAAATATCATCTAACTTCAAGGATTTTTCGGATAAAGTTTGTTCAGGTTCACCGCGCGCTATTCGCTTTATGAGGACGCGGACAATAAAGGTAAAAATATAGACCGAAGTTTCACAATCTTCATGCACAAAAATAACAATGCTCTTGAATATTCAATCTAAAAGAATGAAATACCAAAATTATAAATGAATTTTAATCAATCGCGTACTTCCCAATATATGTATTTGATATTGTAGAACCTAAGGCGCCCGATTTTTATATGGCTTAACTGTGGGAAATTTTTTTAAATATTTTATTACATATTGTTCAGGTTTTGTAACCTGCACGGGAAAGAATTATAGCTAACACAACGATATCTATCCTTGATCTGGCCACAAATATCGCTGAAAATGAAACAAGCATATTGAAATAATCTTTCAAATAGGGGCTTACGAGAAAAGTTATTTTCACTATTATTATTATCGAAGCAAATTTTTTTATCCCTTAAGGAAAATATTATATTTCTGAAATAGTAGAAATACATTCTAAACGCTCATACTTTTTTAAAACTTGGTTTCCAACAATATATAATATGCCCATTTTCCTTATCTAGCAAAAAAACTAATGCGTTGCGTTTCAATTCTTGAATGATTTTGTTGCAAAAACCAGAATTACTTGTTTCAGAAATATTTTCGTTTTTTCTTGATCTTATTTTCCAGTATTTTTTTGTTTGAACTATACATTTTTCACGTATGGATCAAAGCCAAGAGATCTAGACAAATTATAATACAAATAATAAAATATAATTCTACGCACTGGGAAAACTTACGAAAAACCAGCAAAAACCAACGGAATAGAATTTCGAAAAACTGAATTAGAATGGCTAAGTAGTGAATCTGGTATTATGTTAAATTTGCATGAAGGGGAGTCAACGTGGCCCAGATGGTATCGTGATTATCTTATGTTCCAACACTGCAGCCTTGGCAGCCATTCTGGCGCGAGTTTGATTCCCAAAGCAGGAAGCGAGGCTGGATGCGTTTACCAGAAAGCTTCGCTTCTGTGCCTTGATATCCCAAGATACCTGTGTGCCCTACAGTACAATCTTTAATGACCCTCGCAAACCTTTTGTTAATATGTTGGCTACCACCTTCTCCGTAGGCAAGTGAGTTAGGTCAACAGGGTGTTCCTCCAATACTTGCCGAATAAAATTATGCTCAATGTTAATAAACTCGAATCTGGAATGATGCACTGAATTCACGGCGAGCTTACCAGCCCCTTGATTATCGTGAAAATAACCAAACTGGCAAGCTCTGGATGTTCTAGATCCTTTAGAAACTTAATGAAATATATGGCTTCTTTGAAGTTTTCAGTGATAGTAGGAGCATCTATCTGTGACAGAGATGGCCCAATCTGCATCAGCATAGCATTTTAAGGCGTCGTTGTCCTTCTCGAATCTCAGCCCTAGATTCGTAGTTCCTTGGCGGTACCGTAATACACGTTTGGTTAACGGCGTGTGCTATGTCTGGTCGTGTTCCCAATACAGCATACAAAATAGCGTCAACCAGCTTTCTAAAGGAGAATGTTTTTCCATCCCCTGGATCATCTGAACCCTTTGTTAGCTGAGTGCTCATTGCAAGTGGAGTGCTTGCGGGCTCGCTCTCGTTCAACCAGAACCTTCGAACAACGTACTTTATATATGCTGTTTGATCTCGTGCGATCTTCATTCCCAGGCAATACTGAGCCTCCCCGAGATCCTTCACCTTGAAATCCTTGAAAATTTCCTGCTTGATTTCACTTTCCCTAGCTGGACAATCAAAATATCGTGCACGTAAACCAGAAGAAAGGTCATTTTGTTGCTGTCGATGTAAACACATGGATCTGCACCTGTTGGCGTCAATTCAATTTTTCGAAGAATTGAGTCCAATTTTGTATACAACTGGCGTCCGGCTTGGCGTAAACCATATGGGGTTCTATCAAGTTTGCATACCTTGGGCGTTCCATCTATCTTCTTCAGTATTTCGTTTGTTCTTCTGGAAAGTCTGGGATCGGTGTCTTCGCGTGGCATCCTTTAAAGCATTTTCTCCAATAGATCAGGCTTTTCCATATGAACCAAGGTGTCCATTTCAGAATTCAGATTAGCTGTGTCGATGTATGGTTGTTTATCCTGAGATAAAATTTGATTAACAATATAATCAACAATCTGTGTAAACTGAGACGGGTGACAGGAACGAATGTTTCGAATAAATGTTACCCTGGTTTTTGTGCAAAGCCCTTCGCCACAGCGCGTACTTTTCTTCGTTCTAATTGTTCGCTGGGACCATGTTCATCCCTAAAACAGTCCAGCACTCTAACGCTTTTTGATTTATTGGGATATTGTCCAGATCAAATGTTTCATTCAACATCAGACTTCAAATCACCTCGCAAATGGCATCTTTCCATTTGTTGCTATCAGGTCCAGACAGTGTCTGTCACGATGGGATCTCCCAGGAATTTAATCAATACAGGATGCTTGCAGCAACCCTGCGTCTTCAATATTCTCTTTTTATCCAACAAATTCTTCGCAGCCGGAATCAGGAGGCTATTGGTGCCCAGCATTGGCAGGAGCATCTACTTTTACAGTATTGTACTGTTTAGAAGGACGTCTTGGTTCGCCAGTTGAAACATTTCGAAATCTTCCAGGTCCTCTCTTATGTATTTCCTGTCGGTTGCTTTTATTTTCGGGTGGTTCATCGACAGGAACATCATTTATAGGTGGTTCAGCGACGATAGGAACATCATTAGCTGAAAGTTTATTGAGAATCTTGTCATCGATTTTGCGGTCGAGAAGAAATTCCAACTTGGGTGTAGTTGACGGGATTTCTTGAAAGTTTATTGTGAAGTATTCATTCATGAATTGCACGTCACGCATTATCCGGATTTTTGTATAAGATTTTTCTATCATTACGTCCGATTTGTTTCGGAGTAGGCAGTGCTCTGTCCAACGACTATAGTCATCCGTAAATGTCAGCGTGTACCGTGCTTCACTGAGTGACGTTCTTCTTATGGGGCCACACGGTCGGTGTGGACGACTTCCAAAAGAGAAGATGCTCCTTGGGTTCCTCTTGAAGATTTTTTTGGGTGATTTTTTCGGTTGCACATGTGTGACATGGTGGGCAGCTGGGATCAAACTTAAAATCCAGACCTGTGACGAACTCGTTTCACATCATGAGTCCACAATTTTAGCAACGCACAATAGATTCGTACGCAAAGCCGGAACGTGAAGAGTATTCGTAAATAAAAACATTTTATCCTGCTTGCCGCCTGATAGCACAATACGGACGTCGCCTTTTTCTGTGACTTGTGCTGTCGACGTTATTTGCGTTTGCCTCTTCCTTTTTTTTCTTCTTCAAGCACGTGAAGGTAGTAGGCCAGATTTCCTAGAAAAGTCGCACTTTATTTTCTCTCGTTGTGGTCTCCATGTGTTATCTTTTCGTTGCTTGGCGAACGTGGCTCCGCCATCATCACTTTTGTGTACTTTGGCGAAGCTTTCATTGATAATTTTTCGGATTAGCTTTTCTGTATCTGGTAATGTATCATAAAATTTCACACAGCAACAAAAGTTGTCGTAGCTGCTTGGTAAACTGTGCAGTAATATTATTGCCAATAAATCACCATTTTTCTTGATATCCATTTGTTCTCAATTGTCGACGAGGTTCCTGAATCTTGAAAAATAATCTTGAACATTGTCCTCATCGCGCATTTTGCGCCAGAGTAGCAGCATGCGGCCCTGAGACGAGTATATAGATTCGAGTTTTACTTGAACGCTGCGTGATGTTTCGCAATTTCGGATGTGTTTCAATTGCAACGAACTAATCGAGCGAATGAGATTCAATTTGGCCATTCGATCTTTTTGTTTCCATCTATTGAGTGCATCTCCCTCATCTTTTAATTTCACCTTTTCTTTAGAAACATAAGGCCATGTTCCGTTTTTTGTTTGAAAAGCCTCAACCTGAATTTTCCAGGTTTCGTAATTTTCCTTGGATAAGGGTTAGATTCGCATCAAACTGTAAAAATTGGATTGGGCCTTAGCCATCTTGTAAGTTTCGCGTACGTGTTCCTTGTTGTGATGCTAGTGATGAAAAAAGTTCTATTGTTCTTCTTTTTACGCTCACGGCAGAAACACTAAGGATATTAACACTTGTGAAATAATGAGAACACTCACTTTGCTTGAATAAGCCACTGATCACAGTTTCATGGCGAGATGTAGAAATTGAAATCAAATCACGCACGTGAACCTTCGATGCGATTGCATCGGTTCCCCTTGGTTTCGAGTCTGATTGATATCGTTCGTCAAATATGACTCATGGGCCCATAATCTAATAGAGTATGAAGAAGCGGATAGACGAATAATCACAAACTGAAGAGAATACAAGCCCAAGATTCATTGTTAAAGCAATTACATTAATGGACTGAGTAACCCATGTCGCGCTTCGCACAAGAATGAATAAAACGAATGTAGTACAGTTGAAAGAAAAGGGCAGATTGGTAACATCTATTTCAGAATTAGAAAGGGCGCGAATTACAAATTCTTACAAACAGATATTCAGATTTTGATTTTTGCGAAGAGTCTCTCCGAGGAGAAAAGTTCCACGCAGAAATCGATGTAAAAACTTGGGTGGTATTTGGGAAAACTACACGTGGAAATCTACGTGAACCTTCAAATGTAATTTCTTAGCGCTAAATATCTGGTGAACCGTAGGAGACCCGTAAAAATGGATATAATTTTTGAGTCTCATGTAACTTGTATAATTTAGAAACATGTAATATCCTGCAGCTCTAGTGGTAGTTTTTATATTTTGAGTAGGGAAAACCTTCCATAAAGTACCACGTGATGCTTATACGTTTCATTCCCTGTTTCACCTGTCTTTTCTATTTCCATGTGTATTTTAACGTAAAATATTTTACGTAGCCTTTTTACGTAGATTTGATATCAGATATCACATGATCACAGACATATAAAGAGATTGATAACATATTACATTTTAAATGTCAACTACCGCATGCAATATGGAATTGAGTTCGGGTAAATCCGTCTACAGAATCAAGTTTAAATTGCTCTGTCTGTGGAATGAAGAATCCCATCATATTATATAACGTGTCAAATTTGATGAAAATTGACTTCTTTTCATATGCAGAGGAACTCTAAACTGATATAACATAGGGACTTACCTGAAGTAGATTCCATATTGTATGAAGTAGTCGACTTATAGTTTGAGATCGTTGCACGCCATGACATTTTTCATAATTGATCATTTGTAATTTCCATTCAAAATTCTCTTAAATTAATAAAAATGATTTGATGATTTGTGCTTCAATAAATTATTACTTTACTGAAATATTTTTAGAGAAAAATTTATTAAGCAGACGAAAGTGATGAAATGACTAGAATTCAAAATGATGAACTATTTTGCAATCACACTCGTATAATAATGTATATTTACCACTAGAATTAGCAAAAACTGCTAAATTGAGAAACAGAGTCACAATGAAGATCATCCTTTCTTCGTCTAAGTATACGTAATTCGTAACTGTTGTAATATGAATGAATATTCTACTAATCTACAAAAATCTTTATACATACACACTAGTCGTTATCTAATCAGTCTTTCGAAATTATGTTTCATATATAAAGAATAACCTACATAATTCGGTAATTTATGCCTCTGAGATATTTTTATTTAATGATTCTGAGACTATATTCCCTTCCCTAAAAACTAGAATTGCTTTAAAATCTTTACGCAGAAAAATAATACTCTTAGTTGATATTTTAATTAGTGACATCAAACTTGGTGATTTATGTTGCATGCCTAACTTGACACAGGTATTTTCCTATTGCTACGTGCTGCCATCTCTATTAATAGGTTAGGCACGAACTTTAACCGACGCTTTGCCAGTCTTTTTCTAGTTACCATGCAATGCACTGCTAAGAAGTGAAGTGCGCATAACGGAGGACACGGATTTTGATCATTTTTTGTGAGCGAAGAGGACTTAATTTTAGATGAAAAAGCTGAAACCGTTTACTTTAACAAGAAGCGGTTTACGAGAAAAGAGGATTGAAAGAAATCCGCGTAGAATGACTATCGGTTTGAATTGTTGAGCGATCGAGCAAGCTGCAATGGGGCAATGGTCTAGGTTCCAGGCTAGAAAGTCTGCCGTCATGCGTTCGCGTCCTTGTATTTGCTTCAAAAAATTTTCAATTTCCAATTCTTTTTCTCAATAGTTTGATCATAAATATTATCAAAACAATAATAAAGAGTTCAAAAAGTATATTTTAAGAATGGAAACTTTTGCTTCAACAAAAATATATTTATCAATCAGTTGATGTTTGCAGCTAGGAATAAATCATTTCTAAGCAATGAACATTAATATTTGGCAATTTTTCCACCCTTTTATGAGCAAAAATTTTACTAGAAAAAATTATATGCATGTAAAATAAGTTATTCAAACCTATGTTATTAGACATCTTAACACTGAAGAGACCTATACATACCTGGGCGTGCCTGAAATCCGCATTCAGGACGTAACATCAGTGAAGGAGTCTCTCTGAAGCAGATACATCCATCTTCTTCGACAGATTTGGTCATCCAATCTGTCGGCGTTGAACAATGTATCTGCTACTAACAAGCTTGCCGTCCGGGTTCCACTCTACTCGTTTCGGGTGTTTCAATGGACGAAGAACGAACTCAAGGAACTTGATGTCACCACACGTAAGATTATGCATATGCATAAAAGCTTGCATATCAATTCGTCAGTTCTGCGATTATACATTTCACGCCGTCAAGGCGGACGCGGCAAGAGAGGTTCCTTTTTGTTGCAGCTCCTTTGGAACCAAAAATTGGTTTCAATAGAAACCCCAGTTTTTTCTGTGTAACTAGGCAAGATACGAAAAAGTTTTATCAAGCAAAATTATTAATTTCCATAAGATATAAAAATTTTCTTCAGACTATTTTGAATAAAACGCATAGCTTTTATTTTAATCGTGAAAAAATATTCAAAATTAAAAATGTTAATTTGTTGAAAAACGACACAAGATATAGGTACATTCAAGAATTTAATGACACACTTATTCATTTAATAAAACATTTAAATTTATGTAAAAACGACACAGAGTGCAATAAAATTTTTATCGGAATTTTTTTTACCTAAACGAAGTCCCGGACCGATGAGAATGCAATTGCCCGCGCAGAGGACATATTTTTTTCTGTGTGAATTAGTGCATGAAATATAATTTGATATTTGATATTAGATTCAATCAACAAAATTTTTTTTTGTTCAATCATAGCATATGGTTATTATATGGACAACAAAATATTTTTTTGCCCCAAAATCCTGGTTATAGTAAAATGTTTTCATGATCAGGGGAAAATAAGAGAATTTAAAAAATAAAATTGTGTGGCTACTATGTTATAATATACTTATACAGGCCCTTATAAAAAGTATACTATTGAAATTGTTTTTGACGTGTTTGATCTCTGAAGTAAATCCCAGGTCTGATATAGTTAAATTTTAAAACCAACTCTTGTTTAAAGAAAATACCTTTTTTCCTACATCATTCATACAATCCAATGTTTCTTTTTCTACCTGGGGATGAATAAATCAGAGGTTTGTATATCTTCATATTCGAATTCACCCTTGTTGAAATTTGTTGGAGATCCCTGAAATCGATATCGTGATTTCCTCAGATAAGGATATTTTATCGAGCCGGATCTTCGCATTCGTGGTATTTTTTGGGGCAGGAAGTAAGCCGATGTAATGAGAGAAGTGGACACAAAGGAACGGGATGTCAGTGGTGCGCACCTATCCAACAGCGGAATAAGTCGACCACGAAATAACATCCGTTCTCTGTGCCATGTCGGTGCTTCCTTTCCAACTTCTCGTCTCTTTCCCTCATTCCCACCTGTCATTTTCATCTACTCATCACTTGCAGGTTATTCTCAAAAAGAAACGCTGAATGATTCTTTGTTAGACTGAGAAACTCCCATAGTAAAGTTAACGAGATAATAGGAGTGTTTGCATTCTTTGGATTGTTCAAATGTTCACTGTTCAGTTTCTTTCGGGATTAGGTGTATAATTTCTTGGAGAAATAGAAATTTCAGCTTTACGTTTAAATACTAGAAAGTGGTAAATAAGAAGTAAGAGTAGACAAATAAGAAAGTAGCATTTTTTTTTTAGAATTGCAATGACGAATATAAACTTCGGTATAAACATTGAAGACTTAATTTTGAAACCTTGGAAAAGCGAACATCGATCTCTAGTACAATTTTAATATATATTCTCACACGATGTAAAGAGTAGAAATTGCACAAGACTTGTTCGGCAAGAAATATAAAATACAGGGCGAGCGACGGAAAAAAAGTATATCGATTTTTCAGTAAAATTTTTATTTTCACACCGCTTATACAAGAAAAGGGAACACGTGTCGATATATGTATATCGACACGTGTTTTTGGTTCATCTATTGACATGCTACTTCAGTAATTCGGCTATGAACGCAATAATTGAAATTACATATACTACAATGAGCGAGACAATGAGTATAACGAGAAGATGTACCACTAAATTTATAAATTATTTCTTGGTACTTCTTCTACTCATAAAAGACAGCAAAAATTCTAGGTCCCATTTTATCATTGGTCTATAATTTGTGGCAATCTTCTCCACTTTGATCATAATCCTCAGTGGCAAATCCTCAGTGCCACATGTTTAGGATATTCCGTGAAACATTATGCTTATCCTTTCTTCATTATTGGCATAATGGCTTCTTTTACGACCCATTATTATCCTTATTCTGTTATCTAGATAATTTTCTTTTCTCATAACGCATGCCACGTTTTAAAAATTTAACAGCAATTCAATACAGTCGTAATTTTAATGGTAATTGTAATAGAGAGGTAATGAATTTTTATATAGCAATGGCACCAATGACATTCATTTAAGTCACTAGTGACATAGATACTGGATAACTAATATAGGATAGGCTTTACTTATACGCAATCATTCCGGGCAAATGATATGTATTAGCTTCATATGACCGGCATATTAAGGTACGTCAAAAATGTGCTTTAAAAATATAACTTCTACGGAAGTATATCCTCCAGTTAACCAAAGAATTTTAATTAATCACTAAAGAATTAAAAAGGTCATTTAATAGACCTTCAACTTTTTTCTTTTACTAATAAGATCTCACCAAAAACGTCTACGATGCAAAAAGTCGGTCAAGTACAGTGTTATTTGTATGCAAATGAACTTTGTGAAATAAAAATTGGCCAACAAATTAGAAACAAAAATTAGCTTCAGATTTTCATTTCATCTCCCTACAAATTTTACGTTAGTTCCAAGCCTTTTTCTATCTGAATATCTATTTTCAAAGTAGCCCAAAAGGTTGTTATTTTGAGGTTTGGTACTTTGGTTAACGGAAGTAACGACTATTTTCAAGAGATACAGATAACATTGTACTTGGTTCTTTAGTTATCTGGAGGATATATTTCTGGAGGTTATATTTCTGTAGTACATTTTTAAATTACCTTTATATTACGTCATATGAAGCTAATATATTTGTTTGCCTATAGATGCTACAACAAATTTACAAGTAAAGTACAACCTCCGAATGATGGAGTGCATATATCACCAATTAATTATAATTAACTAATAGTATTTAATGGCATATTACAAAAGTACTGGTGAGGTTTCCGGTAGGTAATTTTCATAAAGTCACTCATAACGTTACAGACAGCTAGCTGCGGAAGAGATTGCGTTGCTTAGGCGATCTCATTTCCCGTTAAATACCTTTTCATACTGTTGTGGATATTGTCCCGCAACGTTGGCGTCGGTTAAACCTCTTTTTCTGGAGATTGTTTGGTTGGAGGGATTGAAGTGATGCATTACTATTGTGATTCCTTGAAGATTCCAAAGTATTCTTCCATATGTGACTCTTTCTTCCTGTGAAATTCAGAAATGTGTCCGTCAAGCATATATCTAAGTAATTATTCGCGTCTTTTATTTATTGTTCCTAATGAAACGACCATCAAATATACTTTGAACTGAGGGGTCTCCCGATACTTCGTTCATGTGTACTCTATGGCCTATGGCTCTCATGAGATTATATTGAGAACAGATTATAATGGTTTTAAGAGATTTCAAAGCTTTTAAGTTATTTTAAAATATTTCAAGCAGTTTAAAGGCGCTTTATTATATTTTATGGGATTTCAAAGATTTAATAATTTTTCAAAGATTTTTAAATGATATTTCAATGAGATTTCAAAATATTTTACGGGATTTTATCAATTTCAAAGGATTTCAAATAGTTTATATGGTACTTTGAAAGATTCCAAATTCTAGGATTAACAAAAGATAGAATTTCGACTGCCGATCGACGAATCGATGTTCGCCTTGGGCACGCTTCAACATTTGTCATGATATTTCGAGAACCAGTAAATATTTCTTTATGTCCTTGGTCTCATTTTGAAGGCGAGATTTCACACTTTAATTTAGCAAAGTTAAGATTTTTTATTAATTTCCGTGAAGCACGAAGAAGCATGTTGAACTTTCAAAATACATGCTATTTTGGCTTATATTTATCAAAAATACTTCATGTAGGGGTCAATCCACGCAAAATTTAATAAGCTTTCTAGCGGGGGTTAAAAAATGTTTCTAATTGAATTTCTTTCTGAGAGATCCACGAAAAAAGAGAGGCATGTTTTTAGTACAATTTTTTTATTAGACTGATAATTCTGGCCGGTACTGTAGCAAATTTAAAAAATAGTTACTCAAAATGTATGCTATTATTGACACTATTTTGCAATTTCCAAATGAGTCCAAGGCCTGGAAATCGAATTTTATACTAATGTAGGGGGGATCATTGGCTCAACTGTACAAAAACGAACTTATATCCTACGGCCTACGGCCCTACGCTATTAATCTTGATGAGAGGCAATGTTTTTGCCCGCACAGAAAGAAACTACGGATTCACTTTTATTTCAACTCATTTTCTTCCAAATTCATTTTAAACTTAAGTTATGTTCGGTCTTTTGTTTAATGTCAAAACTGAAAAAAAATGGATTGCTTTTACTATTTGTTTTGCTCAATGTGAACCAATTATGGTTCAATTTTATTTCAGTACATTTTGATGCCGTTTCTTTGCTCAAAATGAAACTTCAATTTTTTTTGTGTGGTGGTATCGATTTTAATCATTTAACATTTTTCTCTCACCTTTCCTTTCTCAACAGTTCGCGTTGATAATATATCTGCTTATAATCATAATCTATAGATCCTTGCACACTTCTTGAATTTTGACGCTCAATTTTGAAGTCCATTGAACATATATTTCGAAGCTGTACTTGGATAAATGCCAATTTCTGTTAGAATAATCTGCACAAAGGATCGTTTATAGTCGCTTTTGTTTAGTGTTTTTACTTTTCGTCGACCAGCTACGCAGCATTCACAGGAATTAAACTAATGACCGATTCAGAGCTTATGAATAGTTATTTGGAAGATGTACGTGTATAAGTAATTTCTTACACCAATGTTACGAGACATTATCTACAACAGTCATGGAGGAAATTGGATGTTAACCCGTAAAATCTTGATGTTCAGGGTTAACATATTTTATTATTTTATATTCAAAAATAGGACAGCCAGCTCGGTGTTGAAAGTTAATATCACACAGTCCACTATAAAGTCATGCTCGCCAAATATGCATTTTCAACCATTATTTGCAGGACCAGTTTGGGATGGAAAATCGGTCCACAAGCAGTTAATTATATTATAAAAATCTTGAGAATCTTAAAGCGACCCAATCTATCAAGTCCAACGACCCAGATCGATTAAAATGACACCGGCTGGTCGGCCCATCTGGATTTTTTCAGATTTCCAGATGTTTAATTCGCCCCTGGCTCTGATTTTTTGTAATCGCACTTTTTTTAACATATTATTTTTGAATAGTATGTTATCTCGAAGACAATAATTAAAATATTATAATATAGTAATGAAAAGTTGATAAAAGCAGTATCTTTTTTATTCATTAATAGTATTTGGCGAATCTTACTACTAGTAATCTCACAACATTCTGTTGCGAAATTTTTATTCCATTAACTCACTTCAGGTGAATCTTGTTACGGTCGTAGGACGAACGTATTGTATATTTCATGTTTGTGCTATCATTTGTGAAAATGTACCGTTTTTGTTATGTGGCTTATTTTTATTGCAATTTGTAATTTAAAGCGATTTGAAATTGGTAATTATGTTTTTAAAGTTTTTTTTGTTTAATGCAATGTCGTGGAATGGACTATTGACATATTACACTTTTTTTTATTATTTTATACATTGCTCTCCATCTTTAAGAATTTCAACAAAAGCGGGGAAGGTTGACACAAACTGGACTTACGATAAAATGAAACCGAGACTGACGTCTATTATAATTAAGCCAAGAATCAGCGATGTAGAAGAGGAATTGAAGTACAAACGACTAATTTTATGATACATATCTAGGGTGTCAAGTGGACCGGGAAATCATGAAAACCCAGAAATTTTATTTAGGATCAGGAATTTTTTTGTATCGAAAAATTTACTTTTTTCTACTTTTATCTTTTTTTATTGTTCAGTGACGGAATCAGGAAAAAGTAAAATCTGATTTTTTCACGTATGATACCATCAAAGTTAATTGATCGTAGATTATATGTGTGCATCTTAAGTTACGTTAATGTTAATTATACTAGTTCACATTTTTTCCCTTAAATAGATTGAAAGCTATCAGCATTTTATATCAAATTAGACAGGATGAAGGCATTTTGTCAATTTAAAAGACGATATTGCAAAAATAGTGCAAATTTCAATGTTTTCTTAAAATGTAAATAAAATATAATATAATAAACATTTTGCAACATGGAAAAAAGTTCTAAAATTTGAAGACATCTCATATGTAAGAAAATAATAATAAGAATCAAATGAATATATATTATATAAACTTGATAGAAACCTCATGATTATTCGTTTTATATATTTAACAAAAAATATTTCTTTCAGCAGAAAAAAATACGTCAACTTTTCCAACATTTTTGTTTCGACTTTAAACATATTGCACCATGCAAGTAAACTTTTCACAATAATAATGGTGATAAGTTGATGTGATTCTATAAAAATTAACCTTAAAAATGATCCCAAGAACATTGAAGCATGTTTATTGTATTAGATTTCATTCAAATTTTAAGAAAACATTGACACTGGCATTATGTGTGCAATATTTTCTTAAGCAATTGACAAAATGACTTCATTCAGGCTCATTTTATCGGGAACACCGACATAAACAGTCGATAAACAGTCGATGTCATACTCGTGATCGTTAGTGCAATTTCGATTAATATTTATCACTTCAGTATGTGATTGAAGATAAGTTTGGCACGTGTAAATAAATAATTGCTGAATTACAGAAAGATATATTTAAGTTGGCCTGGAACAAAAGTGTGGTCAGGAAAAAACCGGGAATTGCACATTTGCTTGATCACTAGACAAAACCTGAATTGCGAGATATGCAATTTCAATTGTTGCTTTCAAGTGTTGAATTAGTGAATAATTATTTCAATCTGTAAATAACTTTTTTTAAATATTAAATGCAGACGTATTCACGCAGGGCGTGTACAGTCTACTAAACCGGGAAAATCGGAAAATAGCTGGGAATAAAAATAAAAATCGGGAATACAACTTTGAACCAGGAATCACATATGAGCAAATGGTATTCTTTAAACGATATCATAATAATTAATAAATAATTATTATGAAATTATACTCAGTGGCGCAATAACTTTTCAATTTGAACTCTTTCATAATTTTTTGAATGTTTTTAAAAATAACGATTTTTTAAAAATAAACTTTATGTTGTATTTTCCAAATTATGACATCGAGGTTAGTGATATTTTTTAATAACCTTGTAAGATTATTTATGACTATTAAATAAAAATTTGTTGAAAAATCCTTTTGTGAATTATTATTTTTTTGTTAACCATAACTAGAATTATAAATATTTTTGAGTTTAGCTGAACTAAGTTATTGTGTTAATTGCTTCAGACGTTTTGGCACACGAGGGTGTCTCTCTTTAGTTATTTATTATGAACATTTTTGAGGTATATGGGAAATATAATGAAATTTCAATTTCTTAATTATTTTTGGCATTCTAATTGTTAAACAATTCTCAGATATAATGTTTAATTCCTTTGGTATGAGCAATAAATTATTGTTTAATTATTGAAGAGTGATTACAAAAAATAAGTATAAAATTTATCTATTTTAATACTAAATGAATTTTAGATTAACTATGTTTGAAAAACATGTAATTATGATTAAACTGTTGTAATAAATGCTTATATATATTTGTTAATCTTTCTTAAATAATCAATCAATGTTTAATCGCTAATACCAAAGAAATTAAAAATGTTATCTAAGAATTATTCATCAATTGGAATACCAAAAATCTATGCCTAAACATCTGCAGCAATTGTAAAATAATTGTATTATTCATTTTCGCTTGTCGTCATAAATTACAAAAATATAATTTTGTTTAAATATAACAACATATCGCAATACATAAAATGACACATAGGAAAACCTCATGTAAAATGTGCTTCATTAGTACGAAAATTAGTAGACACCCTGATTCAATTCATCTCCCATGTCGAAGTAAAAAAAATTTATTTTCTGATTATAAATTGGAGAGTTACTGTATACTTTCTAGTATATTATTATTGAAAATACATTTTTAAATAAACATCAACCTTAAAAAATCAAATTGTGCAAGAACATTTCACAATAAGGCCTAAAAAGAATTATTTTCAAAAAATATTTCAAGTCGCCCGCGTAGAATTCGCCCCTGGGTGAAGCCGGTAGATACAGAAAGTGCGGGGGGGGGGGAGTCGACCCACGATGGAACGATGGAAGTGAGGCCTAAAGCTTGAAGCCAGTCGCGCTCCTGCCTTCCTGCGTGGTCGCGTCCAATCGCGTCCTTTTCATGCAGTTGGACCTATTCGTTCTTATAGTGCATTTATTCGCGTGGTCTCTCTCATGCCAACGGGTTTCGCGCCCACGATCAAACACTTTCTATTCTGACCTCGGTTTGCCTCGCTACTAAATCCCCGTGGGCGTTATTACTTACCTCCACACTAAACTTGACTTTCCAAGTCCATCTGCGTCCAAAATCCCGAAAAAATCAAAAATTCTCTTCAAGAGCGGTTGAAAATTCACATAAATATTGTCAATCACGCTATCATCAAAGCCGGTGAGGATGACAGCTGTTCGGGATTTAAATCCGCTCAGTAACAAACTATCACGTGTTTCAAATCCGCGAGCGAAAGTTGATCGGTGCCGGGACGCGAGATAACTGTTGTTTGAATTTTGATAAAGTGTTTTCGTTTGAATTCTGAAAATTTGTTAAAAAACAGAATTCTGTTTTGTGTAAGGAAGTGTGAAAACCGGAAGGAGGCGGAAACAGCTGCCCTTTTTTTCGAGGAAAAAGAGAAAAAGAACAGACGGAAGTGACACTTGTAACATTTGTAAGGAAGAACTGAAGTTTTGATCTTTGCGGCGCCGAGGCGAGCGACCGAGGGTCGAATTGAACTTCTAAGTGGCCTTTGAAATTTGAGAATAATCAAGACTGTTTCCAAGTTTACTTAAGTATTCGCAATCCGTCCGTGACGCAAGACGCAGGAATTAGAAGAAAGGAGAAGAAATAGAAGAAGAAGAAGTTGAGGAATTAGGGTTGAGAGAAGAGAGTTTATTTACGTTTCCAGCGGTTTGCAAGCTCAGACTTAACGTCGCTGGATTCAAACTATCGAAACGGAACTCTATCAGTCATCCAGATCTCGAGGATTTGGAATAAAATAATTCTTTCAAATATCTTTACAGGAGTGCAGCAATTTTTTAATTGCTCTGGTGTTTAGTGCATCGTTAAGAGAGAACTGTCAGTTGGTTTTAGTTGTGAATGTTCGAAAAGCAGTGAAGGAGATTTAAATTTGAATATTTAAGACCTTTGAAAGGCAAGTGAAAGAGGGAATTAGGAGAAGATCCGAGTGCAACACAAAGCGATCATGATGGGTGTATTGAGGTGGAGGCAAGACTTGAGGTCGGAAGCTGGTCAACAGAGGCCCAACTCCGAAAGGTCCACACACTCTCACACACTGCCGAAACTCGTCACACAGGTAAGAACCTGAGCCAGGTGTGGGTGTAAAAACTTTAGGTTTGAGGGTTTCACTTTCAACCTTAAAAATGATGGTGAAATTCCGTTAGAACTGATTCTATAGGCATAGGTGGACCGGTTTTCCGCTTGAAAAAAAAATGAGCGCGAAAGAATAGTTAAAAGATTACTAGCAGATTTGAAATTATAGGATTAATTTCTTCGGAAGCCAATTCCAACTCCTGCTAACATTACTAAGAAGGAAAGATTTTACTTTCATAGAAAGAAATCCATTTCGCAAAAGCATAGGTCAGCCTAACTTCTAACTTTACCCTTGGTGAAAGATACGACGACGATAAATCTTCCAGAAAAGGTAAACAGGGGGAAATCTTGTTAGATTTTATGTAATACTGATAAAGCTGCTCAAAATGGACTTCACAATATTGTGGATATTCATTTTTATCTGTCAAATTAGCAATATTTAAGTAATGATAAGAAAGTTTGATTCTTTAGCGGCTTTAGCCCAAGAAACAATATTGATATACACATGGAAGTAGTTCAACAGATTTTCTCTAGTCATTTGTATTAAATATTATGAATCTAGAAAGCTTTATTTCTAGAAATGATTTCACATCCGCAAGACAAGGCAATAAAATAAAGGCTGAAATACGTTTTATAGTTTTTACATTTACAAGCAGAGTCGAATACTGTTTATGTGCTGCAACGTTTTCTTTCTGCGATGATTGTGAGTAAATGCATGCTAAAAACTGCTTTTAGCTACGCTGGTTATGTGCTATGTATTATGTATATTATATATGTTAGAAAAATTTTCAAAGCATGTAATGTAATCAAGCAATATGCATATTTCATGGTTGATCAACACATATTTCAGTTCATAATTACTTTAATCGAACATGATCGTTCTTCTACGGTTGATCAAATAGTGTGGTGTTACATGGTTGTTTATCTAACCAAGGTGCTATTACAAAATGAATTTATCTCCGATACTTTTTTCACTATACATATAATTACTTCGTCCTTTTATAGACCCTATAAATATGCCTCAAACTGTTATTATAAAAGATTGCAAAGTATAGAAGTAGTTGAATTTATTACGCAATACTGTATTAATATGACCTTAAATAGCCTTATAGTATTGTTAAATGATAATAATAATATAAACATAAAAAAAGCAATTAAATAGTTTAAATAATTGGCCCATCTAGGGCGTCTAGGCCTTTTAACAGCAAGAAATACTGTGAAATTATTAATTTAATTAGCAAAACACACTCTTTCCCTTACCCCCCTGTGTTCCCCTTTTTAAAAGGAAGGGGTATGTAACTTTTACACCAGCGTAACGCTCGAGGCGAGCCCCTCCCCCGCTACAGGTGTTACATATTTTTTGAACGACTTTTCAAATTCAACTAATTCAATTAGTGAGATTTGATTAACAATTAGTTTATTGATAACAATTTGAATCAGTGTTAGACCGTTTGTTTTTGCATATAGTGATTTTTAACTAATTCGGACAGGGCTGTTTAATTTAAGCCCGTGTGATTGATATGATTCCAATTTGTTCATGCACAATTTTCAGCACTTCGAGTAAACATATTTTTTATTTGGAAGGTTGGTTTTGCAGTTTTCAATTTGGAATATTTCCAAATTATAAATAATTCGGAATTTACCAGATAAGATTTTGTTGCTTGCAAAATTAAATTTTGAATAACTATGTTAAATGGTTTAATTTTTATGGCGTGAATTTGATAGATATATGAATTTTACAAATCGAAAAATATTTGAAAAAATTAATTTTCGCGGCCTTAAATTAAAAATAATATTGGATTGTGAAATATTAAAATTTCAAATTAGTCACAATTTAACTTTTTTATCATTATTATAATATTTTTATAGATTTTGAGTACTAAAAGATAGGATACGCGAGATGCTTCTTATCACATTTAATAAATAACTTTAATTAAATTTGCTTTTTCTAGAAGTAGGCGAGAATTACAAATATTGCTTCTGAAAAATTAAAATGTTCCTTCATTGTTTTTAACTTAGAAAATATGAAGTTATTTTCGTGGGTCCAAAAACTGACCATGCGAATCACTTAAAAAAATGGTGCTTGAAGGCTTTTGAATATTATTTATCAAAAATTGAGTGGCTGGAAGAATGGTCGAAAACAGAAATAAAATCCATGAAATAACCGAAGATTTTTTTTTCTCGAAATATAGGTCAACGCCCTGATTTATGACGATATGTAATTTTGGTCTAGAAACTACGCACTATCAAAGAATTAATGTATTTTACTTAAATGAATGGCAGCTGTAATAATTGAAGTAAAGTAAAGGTTATAACGACTTGGCGAAGAAGAGGGTCAGAAAATTAATTAAGTTTTTATCTTAGGTGAAAGTAACCAGATACAAAGAGTGAAAAAGTAAAAATATAGATTTTTATAACATCACGCGAGACACCTTATCGGTGAAACCATATGACGAGTCGCTATAAAGTATAAACGATGAATCACGAAAGAATCGATCGGCAGGAGAGTTCGAAGTAGTCGATTTTCAGCTCTAATACATTAACAGCATGCTCTATCGAATCGCTTCTTGTGGCTTTATAAAGAGCAATCAAACTCGTTTCAACTCGATTCAGACGTCTCTTATGTCGATTAAGTATCGAGTCGATTGAGCACGTGCGCGGATAATTTCAAGAGGCCTTTAACTTTTAATTTAGAGAGTTAAAAGCTCTCTGAAATTCATCTGAGAGCCAAGAAGAGAGCTTCTTATATCTTTGCAAGTTATCTTTACTCGGACAGAATTTCCAACTGAACTGTATCTATATACGTATCGTCTGGAAAGCCAGGCTATGGGAAAACGAGACTTTTCAGAAGACTCTAGACAGAATGAGAGAAGAACTTAACGGTCGTGGAGAAAATTGCCACGAACAAGATCACGAAAGTTAACAGTTAGACTGCAAAACCGCTTTCGCCAGAAACAAGAACGTCTGCTGCTTTTTCTGGCTTTTTCTCTACGTGCCATCTCGGCCCGTGCTCTCTTTTTCTTTTTTTCTGTTGCCAGATTCCCAAGCAACAAACTAGATAAATAACGGTTTGTTTGTAAAAAATCGACCGTGCGAAACTGCGGAATAAGACTGGGGTTAAGACCAATTTTCCACTGGCTACGTTTCTTTCTTCTGCTCTTTCAAACAAATTGAATCAGGCGAAACGTACAATTTTCACAATCTGGATGAATTCTGCTAGTTTTTTCAGGAGCCTATTCTGAAGGGAATTCACTCTGAGAAAAGTAGATGCTTTTTCGCGGAGATTCTCAGTTGAAGTAACCGAGGTATGAAAAGCTCTGCCTTTACATTTTAACGTTTTTACATATTAAAATCTAAAAGTCTTCATAGAATAAGGACCATTCGCGAAAGCAAAAGTGATAATCACACTCAAGTGATTAAAAAGACGTAATACTTTCGCTGCGGAGGCGATAAAATTAGAATTTTTCAAATCAGGAAAAATGAGCGTTTCCTGCAACTCGTAAAACGTTAAAGTACTACTCCAAATGAGACGGTATGTATATGTACTCTAAGTGCTGTGCGAATATCGATTTCACAAAAAATTTCATACTTTCTGAAGAACAGTCTTTTAGACTTTAGAGTTATGAATCCTTTCACGAGAATCTCATCAGCTAGACCTGATAATTTCTACCGCTCATATAATGAAAGTAACGATCGCGTCGACGCCACGAGAATGTAATATCAACTTTATGTGTATCGCAACTATACACTATCAGACCAATTGGTCCGATATCTCACTGCATGTGGTATAATCCAGGACTTGTTATGCTGATGGAGAAATTTCTGTATACAGGCTGGAATTTTTTCTCTCCTTTGTAGATTGTAGCGAATGTGAGTCAGACTCGGTGAAATTATCGAGGGAATTAGAATGTGAAGTAATTTAGTCACGGAGAGATTTATTCCAGCACTGATTTAATTAAAAAATTTTAATAAGTCATTTTAAATGTTAGAAATTAATTTTTTAATCCTTTATGCTTTTTTATGGCTTATTTTTCAACATTCCAAACCTTACATTCAGTATTGATCTAAAATTTTTCAACTGCGTGAACGTTTTCAATGTAAAATTAAAAAATTGTTTAAATACGGTATCAAATATTAAAGGCTTTTCTTGTGAAATTGCATAATTTTGAACCTATAATTAATCAGTTGTGAAGACTTTCAGTTAACAATTTTTTACTCTTAAAATTATTATTTTCAAACGCTTTTAATTTGAAATTAGGAAATGTTGAATTTTTTTGGTTTAAAATCGATCGATGATTCAAGCTTTTATTCCGGAATTTTATAACTTTGAACGATTTAAATGTCACGCCAAACATATTTTAATTTTAAACACGGGAATTTTTCAATTTTGTACGTTTTTAACTTTTTAAATAATTAAATTTGAAACGTTTGCAACTAAAAAATGTTCAACAATCCTCATATAAATATATTTGTGCGATAAAATTCAACAAATTAAAACAAAGTACAATAATGTGACAATTGTAATTTTTCGTTGAAATTTGTAATTAGACTTATACAATTTAATAAATGTGTCCAAATTTCAATGAAAAATGTTACTTTCAAGTAGATTTTTTTATAGTTTTCTTCATATTTTGAACAAATTGATAAAGAGCCTTCCCATTGTTTTATCTAAAATTATTAAAAATGGGAGAAAATTATGCAACAAAAACTAGTATAGAAACTTTTAAGTTTTTGCCAGTGAATATGGATACTACTCAACTTATACAATATTTTGCAAGTAATTACAATTTTCATATTATGTTCTTTATAATAATTTATTGTATTTCATTTGTAAAAACACGTTTCAACCAGCAATTTGAAATAGAATTTGAAATAAAATGTTCTAACTTTGGAGGGGATTCATATAATAAAAAAGTTTTCATTTTGAAACGCTGGTTATATTTAAAATTGCATTTATAATGCTTAAATAAGATACTATTCAATTGAGGGTGTTTTTAATAAAAAGCTGTGTAACTAATCACGTTTTCACTAGTTTTAATCTGAAATTAATACTACTCCAAACGTTTTCAATTTAAAATTTCACAATTTTGAATCTACGTAAAATTGTTAAATTTATAACTTTTCAGTATTCCATACACTTTTCCTAATTTTCTATCATTAAAAGCTTCATTTAAAATGAGTAATGCTTGACTTAGGTCTTAGGGGAAACTATGCTAGAGTAGGTCAGAACAATTTCTAAATGTTTTATATCATTTATAGTAAATTATTGATTATTGATTCAGTTTAAGGCTTAGGGGAAACTATATGCTTGAGTAGGTCACAACAAATTTATAAATGTTTTCTATTATTTATAGTAAATCATTGAGAATAGTAATTTACGCTGTGGGAAGACTTAACTATTCATTTAACGCACTGTCTAATCTGACTATGGTTACGGAATTTTCCGTAACTCTAACCTAATCCCTTTTCCAGCTCTTTCAGGGCTATAACGTTACGGAAAATTCCGTAACTCTAACAGTCTAACCCCTTTTCCAGCTCGGTCATGGCTAATGTTACGGAAAATTTCCGTAACCATAGACAGTGCCTTCATTTAACTATTTCTTTTCGAAAAATGTTGATAAAATCCATTAATTATTATTTTTAGTGTTTTTTAGAAACAATCCCGAGTTACGTTTCCTAACCCTTCTTGATATCCGAATAGGTCATCGCGTCTAGTAGAAAAATAGAGATAAAAGCACACTCTTTCATGAGTAATTGAAAAATATCACATATTTATTTTCAAATCAAACTTGTTTTAACCGATTCAGTGTTGTTTTGAGTTGTAACAAAAATGAAATACCGGAGAATGAGAATGCAGCTATGTTCATTGTCAGTTTTTCTTATCTCTCATATATTTATTCCTGTTCGTATCTCGATAAAATTTCTTCCAGTTCTGTTGAATATTGTGTCAAATATTGTGGTTAAAGTTTTAAGAACAAATTTTGTTAGCATATTCCAATAAATTCAAATGACCTACTCTTAAAAGTGACCTACTCTTGCATATAGTTTCCCCTACATGTGGAAATGTGGAAAAATTTAATTACATTTTTTTTGCCATAATTCTTGATTATACTGTTTGAAAATGTACGTTGGTAGCCAGGGTCAATTTTCTCTGCTATGAGGTATATTTTTTTAATTTACCCGACTAATTTATTAGATAAAAAAATGACATGTTGGCAAAAGGTCGGAAAACTTGGGAAATATAAGGTTTTCTATAAATAAATAAAAATTCCATGCAATCCCTGAAATTTAAGAATCAATCTTCAAAAAAATTGACTGAAGTGAAAAATGACTCGCAATATGTAGAATTGCAGAGGATTGAGTAAATGAGATCAAGGTTGTTGGGGATTGGACACTTCTATTTATTAGCAGTGGGGTCTATTTATCTCAAGTCCAAGCGACATAAAGCAGATTCCCAGCTGTTCCAGTTTTCTCCACTCCCCAAAGTCGAACGTCACTGACTGAACCTGAATGAATGACTGAATGATTAACAGAGAGACCTGTGCCAGTGAGTGTACTTTCGCGTGAAACCTCACGTGCCAGAAAACAACGAAACGGATGTTCGACAAGTCGGTTACCGATCGATTTCGCCGACGCGACATTGCACTCGTTCGTCAGTTTTGATCGTTAACCGGAAACTCTCGCCATCGTCATCGCCCGACAGCTGCACTTTAAAAAGCCTGCACCTGGCATACTATTTAGCTTCAGGTTCAGTTTGGGTTTGGGTCTGGGTCTGGGTCTGGGTCTGGGTCTGGGTCGTATCCAGCTAACCATCAGTTTTTCATTGCCAGGGCCGTTGGGCACCGTTCCGAAATTCGAAGAAAAGTACCTTGCGCACCTTCGATACGCCCATTTAAGATTTATCCATTCTATGGTTGCGCTACCTAACATTTGCCCAATTTTACTTAACAAGGAACAATTTTTTCAAGGGTTTGCAATTCCAACTTTTTGAAAGTTTAAAGTTTAGATCGTACTGAAGTTAAAGGAGGTTTTCAATGATAGGGGCCTTGAAAGTTGAAGATATCAAAGTTAGTTTCCAAAACTTTGATAAGGTAGAAGCTAAATCATTTGAAATAGATGTGGTAAATCGACACTTTCAAGAAAGTATTGAAACGGTTCCAAATTAAAAACCTTCAAAGAAAGGTTTTAAAAATTCCTACCACTCAAATTATTGGAGAATGATAACAAGGAAATATTGAAATTGCTAATGATGCTTTGAGTATACCAGTCGAGAGTGTGATTTCACTGATATCGTAATTGAATATTAATTGCTGTTAATGCTCTCTTGAGACAATACATTATATGAGTCTCGAGTTAACACAATGGTTCTTTACAATTCGAGGAAGTAACTATAAAAGTGACTCCAAGATCGGTAACAATTATCAATTTACGATTAATTTGAGCTTTTAATCGTAAAAACGTTTCTAGTCAACTTTAAATGCACTTTCAAGGTCAAAGTATTGGAAGAATTAATAGTTTTTATTCAGTTTCAATATTTGGAATATATCTTTTTAATAATAAGTTATTTAATCCTGAACGCTTCCAATTTTTAATTTATAATTCTTTCACAGGTGCATGCACAATTTGCGTTAACATTTCGGATGTTTGAGACTTTTCAATTTGACGGTCAGGAGAAGAAGAAATCTCGTCGAATGTCGGATGAGACTTTTGAGAACCTTTTTCAAAGGCAAAGTTTTTCATTTACATTTACGAATTTACGTGACTTTTAGTAATAGGAAACGGCACGAAGGAATGTTATAAAAATTCATGCGGACGTGCCTACCTACAGGTTCTACACTGGACTTGGTTGAAAGACGCTTTTATCCCTAAATTACTTTATTGTACTCCAAGCTTAGAAATTTTTGCTTTCTTTCCACGATTTTCATATTTCAAAAGTTAAAATATTCTAAGTTGAGCTACGGCTACGCTACAGACATATCAGACATTTCAAGTGTAATATATCGGCTTTTTCAATGGTAATACCTAAAAAATTTGGGCGATGGTTAGTTGCGCCAATTGCCCTGCATCTAATCCCTAGATATAAAAAGGTTCTCTAATCTTACGGGTCAGTTGCGCCAAGTCTTACCTTTCAAAAAATTAAATAATCTCAACTTCATATTTTGAAATGTGCCTGAGAACTGGTGTAATAAATAATATGTATAACAAATCACTGGATCCTAATGAGAAATGAGCGGAAAACTGTAGAATATTCAGAAGTAATGCTTTCAGTTTAAACCCAGGACACACTGGATTAGCGGATTACCAGTTCGGATAACCGAGTGGTCCAACGGATTACCAGAGTTGTTTCCCCCTTTAAATTCAGCATAAAATAAAGTTTTCTTCATTTATTAATAACCTTCAACTTTGTACACAGTGGAATGAAAAATTCTGTAGATAAATTATAATCTCGTTCACATTCTAATCTGGAATCTTCCAGCTTTCGTAATGTATTTCACTCCTTTAAACGGCTTATACTTTTCTCCATACATATCCAGTCGATTGACTTTCAGTCCAGATACAGCTAATTGATTGATGGTAAAATGCACCTGGAATATTAACAAGTATATTATTAAAGGAACAATCTAAATGTTTCATATAAATAAATAAATGAAAAAATAAAAATAAATAAATAACTTAGTCTCACGTTAATTGCGGGATTCGATTCGGAAACTGTCGGAGAATTTTGTATGGTAATCTGTAAAAGAAAGGCAGTCGATAAAAATTAAATACAAGTTTTATCGCGAGATTATTTACGTTTTCAGTGGTTTCATTATGAAATACTGTTTCCTTACCGATCCTCTAAGATTAGGTAATTTGGAAACATCTATTCTTCCGATATCCCAAACCAGTACTTTGCTAACGGGATCAAAAGAATATTTTCCTTGGTTTGGCACCAAACTGCAGTTCATCACAATTTTTGGCATTGGAATTTCCAAACTTACGTTTTCTACCTGAAAGTAGCACTTAAATTTAAAAAAAGCACCTAAAAGCGAGTATTTTGACCCACTTTTCACCCTTTTTTTTACAAGGTTTCGATTCATTTTTTAAGAATCATAAACTGAAATTCAAGACATTAGAAAACAAGACGCTTTGAAAGAGATTCTTTTTGATGATATCAATATCAAAAATTTCCTAAACGAATTTGCAATCAAAGAGAGGAATTTTTAACGAAAATTATGAATCTTCAATAATAAAAAGAATGAATTTTTAACAAATTACCTCAACTTTAATCAAGTAGTTAAATTTTCAACGAAAAGGATGAATTCTCAACGAAAAATGTAATAGTTGATATTTCAACCAAAAAATATTTTATTTTTAATCAAAAACTATAAAATATGACGAGCATAATTGTTGAATTTTCAAGCAAAAAAGAGAAAAATCTTCTGCAACAAGATTAATTTTCAAAAAAATAAAATAAAATAAATGTTCAACAAAATACTTAAAACTTTCAACCAGATAACTAAATCTTCAACCAAGAAAGATTTGTTGCCAAAAAGAAACGAATTTAACCAACTTGTTGAATTTTCAAGTCAAAAAGACGAATTTGGAACAAATCAGATAAATTGATTAACCCGAAAATATGGATTTTCAACTAAATTGTTGAATTTTCAAGTCAAAAAGAGACGAATTTTCTACAAAACAGTTGAATATTCAACCCAAAAATATGCACTTTCAGCAAAAAAGTTTATTTGCAACCAAATATTTGAATCTTCAACCAAAAATAGTGAATTATTAAGAAAGTACCGATTTCAACTTTAATCAAGTAGTTAAATTTTCAACCAAAAAGATGAATTCTCAACGAAAAATGTAATAGTTGATATTTCAACCAAAAAAGATTTTATTTTTAATCAAAAACAATATAAATCATCCAAAAAAGACGAACAAATTGTTGAATTTTCAAGCCAAAAAGAGACGTCTCTTTTACAAAAAGGTATATTTTCAACAACAACAAAATAAATTTTCAACAAAATATTTCAAAACAGTTAAATTTTTTACTCGAAAATAGGAATTTTCAACCAAATTGTTGAATTTTCATGTCAAAAAGAGACGAAGTTTCTACACAACAGTTGAATACTCAACCCGAAAATATGAACTTTCAACAAAAAAGTTAATTTGCTACCAGATATTTGAATTCTCAACCAAATAGTTGATGTTTCTTCCAAATTGTTAAATTTTCTAGCCAAAAAGATGAATTTTCTACAAAACAGTTTAATTTTCTACCCGAAAATGTGCATTTTTAACAAAAAGGTTCATTTTCAACAAAAAATAAATAAATTTTAAACAAAATATTTAATTTTGTAACCAAAGAACTAGATCTTCATCAAAAAAATATTTTTTTAGTTAAAAAGAAAATATGAACTTTCGACAAAAAAGTTAATTTGCAAGGAAATATTTGAATTCTGAACCAAATAGTTGAAGTTTTCTTCCAAATTGTTAAATTTTCAAACTAAAAAGATGAATTTTCTACAAAACAGCTTACTTTTCAACCCAAACATGTGAATTTTCAACAAAAAGGTTAATTTTCAACAAGAAATAAATAAGTGTTGAGAAAAATATTTAATTTTGTAACCAAAGAACTGAATCTTCAACCAAGAAAGATTTTTTAGTCAAGAAGAAAATATGAACTTTCAACAAGAAAAGTTAATTTTCAACCAAATAGTTGAAGTTTTCTTCCAAATTGTTAAATTTTCAAGCCAAAAAGATTAGTTTTCTACAAAACTGTTTTATTTTCATCCCAAAAATGTAAATCTTCAACAAAAAGGTTCATTTTCAACAAAAAGTAAATAAGTTTTAAACAAAATATTTAATGTTGTAACCAAAGAACCGAATCTTCAACCAAGAAAGATTTTTGAGTCAAGAAGAAAATATGAACTTGTTTAATTTTTAAGCCAAAAAGATCAATTTTCTACTAAACTGTTTAATTTTCAACCTGAAAATGTGAATTTTCAAGAAAAAAGTTCCCAAAGAACTGATTCTTCAACCAAGAAAGATTTTTTATTCAAGATGAAAATATGAACTTTCAACAAGAAAAGTTAATTTGCAACCAAATATTTGAAATCTCAACCAAAGTAGTTGAAGTTTTCTTCCAAATTGTTAAATTTTCAAGCCAAAAAGATGAATTTTCTATAAAACAGTTTAATTTTCAACCCAAAAAATGTGAATTTTCAACAAAAAGGTTCATTATTGGCAAAAATAAATAAATTTTAAGCAAAATATTTAATTTTCGACCAAAGAACTGAATCTTCAACAAAGAACGATTTTTTAGTAAAGAAAGAAAAAAGTTCAACCAAATGATTAAATTTCCAAATCAAAAAGACGAATTTTCAACAAAATAGTTAAATTTGTAACCCGAAAACATGAATTTTCAAGTCAAAAAGACGAATTCTCAACAAAAAATGCAATAGTTGACATTTCAGCCAAAAAATATTTTTATTTTAAATTAAAAACAGTCGAATTCATCCAAAAAGAGGAACATTTAATAAACTAGTTAAATCCTTAACCAAAAACGTATTAATTTTCAACAAAATAGTTGCATTTTCAACTAAAAAAGATGCAATTTTAGAAAAAATAATTTAAATTTCAAATAAAAAAGACAAATTTTCACAAAAATAAAGAAATTTTCAAGAAATTTAATTTTCAACCAGTCACGAATTTTCAACTAAAATGAAAAAAATGAATTTTCAAGAAAACAGTTAAATGTTTAACCCAAAAACATGAATTTTCAACCATATTGTTGAATTTTTAAGTCAAAAATACGAATTCTAAAAAAAAAACGCAATATTTGACATTTCAACCAAAAAATATTTTTATTTTAAATTAAAAACAGTTGAATTCATCCAAAAAGAGGAATATTTAATAAACTAGTTGAATCCTTAACCAAAAACGTATTAATTTTCAACAAAACAGTTGAATTTTTAATTAAAAAAGATGCAATTTTTAACAAAATAAATGAACTTTCGAATAAAAAAGACAAATTTTCATTAAAATAGTGGAATTTTCAACAAAACAAAAAAATGTGTCAGTCAAGGAAAAAAATCGCAACCATATTGTTAAACTTTTAAACCAACAATACGAATATCATACAAAACAGTTGAATTTTTAATTAAAATTATGAATCTTAAAAAAATGAATTTTCAACCAAATAGTTCAAAATTCAACAAAAAAAGACTTTTCAACAAAATTGTTGAATTTTCAACAAAATAACTAAATTTTTAACCAAATAATAAAATAGTTAACCAAAAAAGATAAATTTTCAACCAAAAATAGTTGTAGAAACAAAATGTTGAATATCAAAAACATTATGCAAAAAATTATAGTATATTAGGACCCTCTAATAAAGTAAAATTAATTTTCATGATATTAAAAAAGGTGTTAAATATCTGAAAGAGTTCAACTGATGAAATTACAGAAACAAATTTAAATTTCTAAGGAAACAAAAACAGAAAAAGTAGGTTTTTCAAATATATTGATGAGAATAAGGTATCAAAATCTATTTACCGATAAAAATGCATTTCAAAAAAATCAAACAGATTTTTCAAAGCTAGCTAAAAAAAGATTTTTCAACCCAAAAATGACTAGAAAACGTACTAAAGAAAAGGCACTGCTGATAGCAGGCATTCATTTTAAAATCAAAATTCTAGAATTTCAGAAGCTTTGACTTTGAAACATTCAATTTAATTTTCAATTCAAATCGTCAAATTTTAATCACTTCGAATTGAAAATTATTTAAATTCAAAAGTTTTCAAATTTGAAGTTGAATGCTTTTAATTTTTAATTATCCAATTTCCAAATGTTGAATCTGAATTCAATATTCACGAGATACTAATACGGCATAAAAAGTTTTTAATAATAAATAAAATCCCTTTTTTTGATTTAAAATTAAACTACTGAACCGCTGTGATCCCTGATAGAGTGAAATTTATTAATTGAAGGAAATTTTTCTAAAATAATGTACATACAACTCTGCCAACAGTTTGCTTTGGTCCTACTGTTATATCCAATCTTCCACCACCAACTTCCTTCAAACTGATATTATGTTTCACATATATGGGAATCGCTACAATACTTTGAGATCCTATGTGATATGAAAGTAGGCGGAAATTTCCATCTGGTGGGACGAATGAGAGTATCCTTTCAGACTGAAAAAAAGTTCATGAAATAGTCAAAAGGCACGCAACTATTGATAATTGTACATTTTTCAGTTTAAAAGATTTGCAGTTAAACAATTTTTAATTAAATGCTTCCAAAAACGAAAAAATACGACAATGATTTCTTAAATTCGAATCTTAAACATTAGAAAATTGTAGAACTAAGCACTGAAAATTCGATTTTTTTTATTTTGAAAATTATCCAAAGTATTGAACATTTCAAACTCATCTTAAAAAAAATTTCGAATTGAAATGCTTAAAATTGTGTAATTTCAAAAATTGAGCTCATAGCTATCTTTGTTTTTTATAATTGATTTAATTTTTAATTTTCAATGTATTGTCTTAAAATTGCTCGATTTTTGGTTGAAGATTTGAAAAAATGAAGTATTTGAAATTGAAAAACATCTGATTGGAAAATGCCAATAACGAATAAGTTTTTATTTTGCAATTAAGATTGAAACGGTTGAGTTTTGATAACTATAATTAACGATTTCAAAGTTTTTAATTTTGTAACTATGTAAATTTACTTAAAATATTTGAAATTTAAAAGGGTTTGAATACAAAGTTTTATAGTCACGATTGTTGGTGAAAAATTTAATAATTTTATATTCAAATATTTTTGAATTGTTTAATTTCAATTTTAATCAATTTTAAATTCAATAATTTTATATTTAAATATTCCAAATTGTTTGTTTTTAATTTTAAAGATTCAAAATTGTCTGGCTTTTAAATTCTTCAAAATCGTAAATTGTAGAATATTATATTGAAAGTCTTGATAGTTGCACAATTTTCAGCTCAAAAAATTTGTAATTACAAATTTTGAATAACTCCTGAATAAATTTATAAAACTAAAAATTAAGACAATAGTTATTCAAATCCAAACCTTAAAAATGAGAAAATTTTAGAACTAGGCATTGAAAATTGAATTATTTTTTATTCGAAAATGTTCCAATATATTGAACATTATAAACTCAACTCGAAAAAAAGCAATTCGAATTGAAAGACTTAAAATTGCGCAATTTAAAAAATGATGATCACAGCCATCTTGTTTAACATTTAAAAAAAAAAATTTTTATTCAGTGTAATATCTGATTTTTGGTTGAAGAATTTGAAAACTGAATCATTTAAAATTGAAAAATATCTAATCGGAAATTGTCAAAAATGGATAAGTTTTAATTTTGCAATTAAAACTAAAATGGTTGAATTATGAAAACTGTTATCAACAATTTAAGAATTTTTAAACGATTTAAATATACATAAGTAATTTAAATTTTAAAGGGTTTGAATATAAAAAGGTTTTATAGTCACAATTCTCGGTGAAAATTTTAATAATTTTAGATTTAAATATTTTTAAATTGATTTCAATTTTAGTTAGTTTTAAATTTAATACTTTTAGATTTAAATATCCTAATTTGTTTGGTTTTAGTTTTAAACGTCCAAAATTGTCTGGTAGATTCTAGAATATCACATTGAAAGGGTTGGTAGTTGCACAATTTTCAGTTTAAAGAATTTGTAATTAAAAATTGTTAACTAATGCATCCTGAATAAATTCAAAAAATTAAAAATTAAGACAATAATTGCTCAAATTCGAACCTTAAAAATGAGAAAATTTTTTAATGTTCCAAAATATTAAAAATTTCAAACTCAACTTGAAAATAATTTTGAATTGCAAGGCTTGAAATTGTGCAATTACCAAAATTAGGACAATATATTTTCAATATTGCTTTGTGTTTCTTTTTTTGATTTTCAATGTAATATCTTCAAATTTTCGGATTTTTATTTAAAGATTTTAAAAATTGAAAAACATTTGATTGCGAAATTTCAAGAGTGAATAATAATTGTAACTTAAGTGCTAAAAATTAAATGATTTGAAATTAAAAAGTGAAAGACTGTGTTTTTAAAAATCAAAATAGATAAATAAGAATAATTTCCATAATTTTGCATGGTTTCAATTTTAGAGTTCTGAATTTTCATGGTGAAAGAGAATTTTTCCATTCTTCTCTTTTATGAGTTTTAATTTTGTAATAAAATTAAAATGGTTGCATTTGGGAAAGTATAATTGAAAATTTGAATTTTTAAACGACACAATTTATGGTGAATTTATGAATTTATATTTTTATCTTAGTAAAATTTGTCTAATCTATTTTAATTTTAAATAATAATTTTTTTAATTAATAACCATTTAAAATCCTAAAATTTCAGAAGCTTTGGCTTTGGAACATTTAATGTAGTTTTTAATTCAAATTGTCAAATTTAATCGCTTCAAATTGAAAATTATGTAAATTCAAAAGTTTTCCGATTTTAAATTATTAAATTTGGAACGCTTTTAATTTTGGATTATCCAATTTCCAAACTTTGAATCGAAAAATATTTCATTTTTAACGTTTGGAAATTGTCTTATTTTCTAAACTTTAATTTGAAATCATTCCATTTCGATATACTTCAATTCAAAATAAAATTCTTTAATTCTGAAAGCTTTGAATTAGAAATAATACAATTTTAACTCATTTCTAAGGAAATTATCCAATTTTCAAATTTTTAGTTTGTTTTTATTTATAAATTATACCACTTCCACTTCCTTTCATTCCATTCGAAATATTGTACTTTTTTTCAAAATTTTACCTAATCTTAAAGTGCTAGATTTGGAAAATTGCCAATTTAAAATCGTTCAATCTATATTTTTAATTTTAAACGCTTTCAGTTTAAAAATTCTTTAAACCTAATATTTAAAAATTTGTTTAATAATGGGCATTTAAATTGTTTCTATTTTTAATTTTACGAAATAAAAATCCAGAGTCGAGAATAATTAATTTAATCAATAAAAAAAATAAAAACATGAAATAAAATAATGAATGTAAAATATGATTGAATATTTTTAATTACCTCCCATCTTTTAAACCTGACACAAGGGTGGAAACTGACATCATCAAAGAGCCTCGGATTGACAAAAGATAATGTCAAATCCGGCATTCCACTAAGTTTAATACAGCAGTCAATCTAGAGCGAAAATATAGAATTTTAATATTATTTTAAGATCGTGTAAGTTATGCTTTGATTAATAATTAATAATAATTAATATCATACATAGCCCTGTATTTCTGCAAAAACAGTGGCACCAGTTTTATCAATTATTGCGTCAACTTCTTCGACAACGTCGAAATATGCCTCGTTATTCGTATATTTAACACCAGTTCTTCTCCACGGAACGTTCGACAACTGTCCACTTGGCAAAATTGCACTTACGCTATAAATATCAAAAATAAAATTATTATTTTACATTTTTTCGAATTTTTCTTATGAAACCAGGCTGCCTAGCGTTTCTTCCACGAAAATTCCAGGACTTTTCCAGGTTTTCCGGGATAAAAAGATTAATTTTTCCAGGTAGCTTTTTTTTACAGTGAAAAAATACTTTTCACAAAACATAGTAGAAATTGTAGGTCTAGTAAAACTAAAAAGTGTCATATGCGAAATTTCTTATACACCCCCAAACTCTGATTTTATGGTCAAAAATCCAAATATGCAAAACATTCTTTTTTTATCAGAATTGGTTTAATTTTTAATACAATAATTAAATTTTCAATAAAAAAGTTGAATTTTCAACCAAATTGTTAAATTTTTAACCTATATTATTATATATAAATTATCGAATTTTCAAACAAAAAGGATAAAACTTCAACCAAAACCAGTTGAATTTTCAACAAAAAGCTGATTTCTCAATCAAAAAGTCGAATTTTCAAACAAGAAGTTCAAATTTCTATAAAAAATCACGAATTTTCAACAAAATACATGAATTTTCAAATCAATAGTTGAATTTCCAACTACAAAAGATAACATTTCAGTAAAAAAAAAGGTTCAACAAAATAGTTGAATCTTCAAACAAAAAGATGAATTTTCAACTAAAATGATGAATCTGTACACACGAAAATGAATGATTAACAAAGTAGATCAACTTTTAACCAAAAGGACGAATTTTCAACAAAATAATGTAATTTTAAAACAAAGAGATGAATTTTCAATTAAAATGATGAATCTTCAGTGAAAAAAAAAGAATTTTTAACTAAGTAGATTAACTTTTAACCCAGAAGTTAAATTTTCTAATCAAAAAGGCTAATTTTTTCAGTCAAGAAAGAGAACAAATGTCATCGAAATTTTTGAACTTTTAAGCCAACCAAAAATTACTTTTTTAATAAAAAAAAAAAAGATTTTTCAACAAAGTAGGTAAATTTTCAACCAACGAGATGAATTTTCAACAAAGAAGTTTAATTTTCAACTCAGGAGATGAATTTTCAAGTAAAAATGACAAATTTTCGACCAAATAGCTGAATTTTCAATTAAAAAAAAATAATTTCTAACCAAAAATAAAATAGTTAAATTTCCATTTAAAAAAAATTAATTTTGCAACAACAAAAAAACGAATTTGGAAGAAAATGGTTAAATTTTACACCAAAGTGATGAATTTCAAACTAAAATTATGAATCTTCAACTGGAATAGTTGAATTTTATTCCAAAAAGATGAATTTACATTAAAAAAATAGGTAAATTTACAACCAAACAGAAGAATTTCCAATTAAAATGTGAATTTTCAAACAAAAAATTAATTTTTAACAAAGGAGTTTAATTTGCAAACAAGCAGTTGAATTTTTAACCTAATATTTGAATTTTCAAATAAGAAAGATAAATTTTTAACCAAATAGTTTGAATTTTAAAATGAACAAGATAAAATTTTAACCAAGTAGTTGAATTTTCTAAAAAAAATTAATTTTCAACCAAAAATGAAATAGTTAAATTTCCAGTTGAAAAAATTAATTTTAAAATGACAAAAAAAAACATGAATTTTCAAGAAAAAAGGTAAATTGTCAACCAAAGATATTATTTTTCAATTAAAAAGGTGAATCTTCAAACAAAAAATCAATTTTTAACAAAATGAGTTTAATTTTCAAACAAGTAATTGCATTTTCAACCAAAATCATTAATTTTCTACCAAAAAGATGAATTTTCAAATAAAAAACATAAATTATTAACCAAATAGTTGAATTTTCAATTTAAAAAAAGATCAATTTTCAATCACATCGTTAAATTTTCAACCAAAGTGATGATTTTTAAACTAAAATGATAAATCTTCGACTGGGATAGTTGAATTTTAAACCAAAAAGATAAATTTTCAACCAAGAAAATTAATCTACTAAGAAAATAGACAAATTTTCAAGAAAATACATGAATTTTCAACTAATGAAAGTAAATTTTCAACCATAAATGATGAATTTCCCATAAAAATACGAATTTTCAAATAAAAAATATAAATTTTTAAACAAATAGTTGAATTTTCAATTTAAAAAAACATCAATTTTCAACCAAAGTGATGAATTTTAAACTAAAATGATGAATCTTCAACTGAAATAGTTGATTTTTAAACCAAAAAGATACATTTTCAACCATAAGATTAATTTTCTAGAAACAAAAAAAAACGAATTTTCAAGAAAATGAATGAATTTTCAACTAAATAAAGTAAATTTGAAGTAAAATGATGCATTTTTAACTGGAATAGTTAAATTTTAAACCAAAAAGATAAATTTTCAACTAAGAAAATCAATTTTCTACAAAAAAAACAACGAATTTTCAATTAAAGAAAGTAAATTTTCAGTTAAAAGGTTAAGTTTTAAGTGAAAAGATGAATTTTTAACTACATTAATGGAATATTCATTAGATTGCTTAAATTATCAATTAAAAAATATATTTTGTAACAAAAATAAATCAATTTCTAACAAAATAGTTAAATTTTTAGTTAAAAAAAATTAGTTTAAAGAAAACGAATTTTTAACAAAATAGTTCAGTTTTCAACCAAAGAAATTAATTTCTAATCAAAAAAGATTAATTCTCAACGAAAAATATAATAGTTTAAATTTGAACCAAAAGAGATTTTAATTTACACAAAGAAGAGTTGAATTTTAAAGCAAAAAGAGAAATTTTCAACCAAGGGGATTAATTTTTTACCAAAAAGGACGATTTCTTAACAAAATAGTTAAACGCACTAATATAAAATTACTTTTACAAACGAGAAAATATTCTTATTTAATTTTAAATTACAATTCCAAAAAAACTTAGACACGCTCTCGAAGAAATTCCCTGGTTTAAAAAAAAAAATTCCCTGACTTTAAAAAAATGCCCTGATACCTTCAGGGTTTTCCAGCACAAATTTAAAAACCAGTTTTTTTAAGGGAATAAAAATTCCAGGACCATGAACAAAATTCGAGAACTTTTCTAGGTTTTCAAGGATTTCCAGGACGCTAGGCACCCTGGTTAAACGAATAATTATTTTACGTACTTTGATTTTCCTGTAACTGTGTTTGCAATTGTACGTAAGATATTTGGGGGTTTTATCAACTCTTTGAGAATATTAGACTCTGTAGCCAATGGAAATCCATTATCTAACATTTCATCCAATAATTCATAGACAACTACATTGTTTTCCTTGATAATAGTTTCTGTACATTCGTTAAAATAATCTTCAAAAGTATCCACTACTCTGTGTAGAAATTCTATTACAAATAGAGGAGGAACTGCAAATATAAAATATGTTAGCAATTATATTTGGCAACATTTTAGGAAATTAACACTGGTGTGAACGAGGCCTGGCGGGTCCATTTTACGTTTATAAATTCTTTTGAATAAAATTAATGTAGATATCATATTAAATTCAGTACGAAACGCTTTAAATTCCTAAGATTTCAAGCCGAAATATATTGCATTTTCAACAAAATAGTTAAAATTTCAACCAAAAAACATTTTCTACCCAAAGAGATGAATTTTTAACAGAAAAAGACGAATTTTCAACAACAAAAATTAATTTTGAACCAAACAGTTGTATTAACAAACAAATAGATGAACTTCTCAGTCAAAGAGAAGAGTTTTCCAAAAAATAGTTAAAGATTTAACCAAATAGTACAATTTTCAAGCCAAAAAGACGAATTTTTTCGAAGATAGTAGAATTTCTAACAAAAAGTTACTTTTCAACCAAAAAAGATCAATTTTCATCCAAGAAGGATGACTTTTTTACCATAAAAGCTGAATTTTCAATCCAAGAAGATAAATTTTTGACACAACTTTGTTGGATTTTCGAACAAAAACGATGACTTTAACAAAATAGTTAAATTTTCAAAAAATGATTAGATTTTTAACAAAATAGTTGCATTTTTAACCACTTAGTGGAATTTTCAGCCTACAAAGATGCATTTTGAATCAAATGGTCGAATTTTCAAACATAAAAGATTAAAATTCGATTCAAAATCGTTAAATTTTTAGTTATAAAAATTAATATTTAAGAGAAAAAAACGAATTATTTTCAACAAGTTAAATTGAACCAGAAAAGACGAATTTTTAACCAAATAGTTGAATCCACAACCAAGAAGATGTTGTTTTAACAAAGAAGTTTTAACAAACAAGATTTTCCAATAAAAAATTCATTTTTAACAAAAAGAAACGAATTTTCAACAAAAAAGTAGAGTTTTCAATCAAATAGTTTAATTTTCTACCAAATTATTGAGTTTTCGAGCCAGAAATACGACTTTTCTGAAAAACAGTTGAATTTTCAACAAAATAAAATATGAACTTTCAATTACAATGATAAATCATATAAAAAATTAATTAAAAAAAAAACTAGATTAACTTTAAAGTTAGTAGTTTATTTTCTACCAAAAAAGACAAACTTTCAGCAAAATACATGAATTTGCAACCAAAAAGTTGAATTTATAACTAGAAAAGATCAATTTTCAATCCAAAATGGAATAGATACTTTTTTAGTTAAAAAACATTGTCAACCAAAAAAAAAGAACTTTCAACAAAATAGTTAAACCTTCAACCAAAGAGATGAATTTCCAAATAAAATAATTAATCTTAAACCAAAACAATTAATTTTTAACAAAGTAGTTCCAATTTCAACCAAATAGTTGAATTTTTAACCAAAAAAGATGAATTCTCGCAGAAAAATGTAATAGTTAATATTTTAACCAAAAAACACGAATATTCAGCAAAATAGTTGAAACCTCAACCAAAATAAAATAATAATTTTTAACCAAACGAATTTTAAACAGTTTTTAATCAAACAGTTGAATTTTCGACAAAACAAATAAATTTTGAAACAAAAAAGATAAAAAATTACACTAAAAAAAGTTAATTTTCTAAACCAAAAAGACAAATTTTTTAGAAGTTGAATTTTCAACCCGAAAAGTTGAATTTTCATGAAAAAAGATCATTTTCAATTAAGAAAGATTACTTTTCTACCATAAAAGATGAATTTTTAACAAAAGAGTAAAGTTTTTAAGCTAAAAAGTCGAATGTTTTAGAAAATAGTGGACTTTTAAATCGGAAAAGATGAAATTTTAAGAAGAAAGATCATTTTTAATGAACAAAGATGAATTTCTAACAAGATAGTTGAATTCTCAACAAAAAAGTTGAACCTTCAACAAATAAGAATAATTTTCTATCCAAAAAGACAACTTTTTATTCAAATATATTCATTTTCTACCAAGCAGTTAAATTTATACAATATAAAGTTTCAACCAAAAATGAAATAGTTTTAATTTCAGATTAAAAAAAAGTGCATAACAGAAAAATGCATTTTCAACAAAATTGTTAAATTTTCTACCAAAAAGGTAAATTTTCGGCCAAGAAGATTAACGTTTTACCAAAAAAGACGAAGTTTAAACAAAATACATAAATTTTCAACAAAATCATTTAATTTTAAAGACTAATTATCTACAAAAAAATTGAATTACCAAACAAAAAGTTGAATTTTCAAACCCAAAATAAGATTTTTCAACCAAAAAGTTTAATGTTCAACTAAATAGTTTAAATTTCTACCAAAGTGTTGAATTTTCAAGCCAGAAAGGTGAGTTTTTTACAAAACAGAATTTTTAACATAAAAGTTCATTCAGAAGCAAATAATTGACTTTTCAACCAGAAAAGGTGAATCCTCAACGAAGATTATTTAGTTAAATTTCAGTGATTTGATAGAAAGAGAAGATTCATGAATTTTCCACCAAAAAGTTGAGCTTTCAACTAAAATTGATAAATTTTTAACCAAATAGTTAAATTTTTAACTGGAAAAGATAAATTTTTAATAATAATAAATTGATCTTTTTTAGTTTAAAACTTCAACTATTTGGCGAAAAATTTATGTAATTTATTGAAAATTCGTTTTTTCTTTAGTACAAAATTAATTTTCTTGGTTGAAAATTCATGAATTTACACGAACGGAAAATTGATGTAATTGATTGAAAATTCGTTCTTTTTAAGTACAGAATTAATTTTCTTGGTTGAAGATTCATAAATTTTCCACCAAAAAGTTGAGCTTTCAACTAAAAATGATAAATTTTTAACCAAATAGTTACATTTTTAACTGAAAAAGATAATTTTTCAACAAAAAATGGAACAGTTTGATTGTCAGTTTAAAATTTTTTATTGTCAACCAAAGAGATGAACCTTCAACCAAAAAAATGAATTTTTTAAAAAGTAGTTTAATTTTTGATAAAAAGATGTCTTTTTAACAATATAGTTGCATTGTCAATAAAACAAATGGACTTTTACCCAAAAATATAGTTGGATCTTCTTAATGAGTTTAAGTTCTAAATGTTATCTAAGTTCGAAACGTAATTTTCACTTATAATAAATACCCCCCCCCCTCCCCCTCAAATTGGTAAAATAGTTTATGGAAAGTACCGCCAGGCCACTTTTTCTTTTAGGACTACACCACGGGAAATTAATTTGATATTTAAAAATAAGAGACATAAAATATTTACCTTCTGTCATACAAACTGCAACAAAGAACATATTGCAACGATAAATACTGATTAAATAGTGATGAGGTGTTGCTATTACAGGAGGAGTGTCTTCAGGTGACAAAACTCTTCGCTGTTGATCAAAAAAGTAGTCGCATAATGAGCGTGCGACTGCGCTTTTCCAATGTTTTTCCATAAAAACATCTCTGCAAATGAGAAAAGATTTAGAATTTGTCTTCTGATAGTAGGTATGCCTTCTATTATTCCATAGGAAATGCAAATAGTCATTATAGAAAATCATTATAAGGAAATCAGTTAGAAATAAATAATGTTACAATATTTAAAGAATTGGTGCGAATTTTATAGGATTCCAAAAGAGTTAAAACATTTCAATTTTCACGGATTTTAACGGTTTTCAAGAAATTTAGAAATACTTTCATTTTTACCAAGAATTTTATGGGATTTCAGAAGATTTTAAAGATATTTAGGTATTTTAACAGATTCCAAAGAATTTCAAGATATTTAAACATTTTAAAGGGATTTCAAAGAATTTAGTAAGATTTCGAAACATTTTAAAGGAATTTAAGGTATTTGAAATGATTTCAATGGGTTTAAAGAGATTTAAAAATATTACCACGAATTTCTAAGGACGAATTTTATAGGATTTCCCAAGATTTCAAGGAATTTCAAAGAATTTCACAAAAATTAAGTATAGGACCTCCAAGTAATTCAAAGATTTTAATGTATTTCATAGGATTTCTAATATTTCTAGAGTTTTCAACGGGGTTCAAAAAATTTTAAGGTATTTCAAAGAATTTCAATGGGTTCCAAAAGATTTAAAAATATTTTTACGGATTTTAAGGAATTTCGTAGGGTTTCGAAAAATTTCAACGAATGTTGCAGGATTTCCAAAAATTTCAAGAAATTTCAAAGAATTTCACAAGATTTAAGGAATTTTATACGATCTCCAAGTATTTCAAAGATTTGAGAAGACTTTAATATACATACAAAGATGAATTTTCAAACAAATAACCGAATTTTAAACAAAAAAGATTAAATTTCAACCAAAAACAGTTGAATTTTCAACAAAATAATTTAATTTTTTTAGAAGCAGGTTTAATTCTTAACAAAAAGGCGAATTTTAAATCCAAAAGGAAGAATTTGTAGTTCAAATAGACGAATGATCAACAAAAAAGTTGAATTTTCAACCAAAAAGCATGAGTTTTTAACACAATACTTTAATTTTCAACAAAATAGTTGAATTTTTATCAGAATATTAAATTTTCCTACTACAAAAATCAATTTTCAATAAAATTGTTGAATTTTTTACCAAATAGTTGAACTTTCAACCTACGAAGATGAATTCTTAACAAAAACGATGAATTTTCGACCAAGATTAATTTTTTACCAAAAAAGACAACTTTTCAACATAATACATAAATTTTCAAATAAACAGTTACATTTTCAACCAAAATAGATGAATTTTCAGTAAAAAAAATTTCAACAAAACAGTTGACTTTTCAACTAAAATAGTGAATCTGCAACCAAGAAAATGAATTTTTAAGAAAGTAGGTCAACGTTTACATAAAAAAGACCAATTTTCAACCCATAAGTTAAATTTTCTTATCAAAGACGAATTTTCCAAAAATAAAGATTTTTCTGTCAAGAAAAAAATTTCATCCAAATTGTGAAATTCGCAAACCGAAAAGATTAGTTTTCTACCAATAAAGATGAATTTTCACTAATAAAGATCAATTTTCAACAACAAGAAATGGAAGAGACATTTTCCGGTGAAAAATTAATTTTAAATTAAAAGAAATAAAAATTGCAACAAAATAGTCCAATTTTTAACCCAAGAGACAAATCTTCAAACAAAAAATTAATTTTCAACTGGAATAGTTAAATTTTCAATTCAAAAATTAATTTTCAACCTAAAAAAAACTAATTTTCAATTAAAATAATGAAGTGTCAGCCAGTTTTCAACAAAGTGGTTAAACTTTCAACGAACTAAATGAATTTTCAACAAAAATAATGAATCTTCAACTGGAATAGTTAAATTTTTGAATAAATAAATCCCAGCGGTGCTAGAGAGAAATTTTTTTCACAGTTAAAATCTAAAATCATTCTGGTCAGGACTATGTAGACTGGTTGAAAATTAAACTGTCTTTGTTTTAGAATAACTATATTTTTTAGTTGAATATTAACTATTACATTTTTCGTCGAATATTCATCTTTTTAGATTGAACCTTCGTTTTTTGTTTGTTAAAAATTAATATTTTAACTGAAAATTTAATAATTAGGTTGAAAATGCAACTGTTTATTCGAAAATTAACTTTTTTGTTGAAAATTCATATTTTTGGGTTGAAAATTCAACGGTTTTGTAAAGAAGTCGCCTTGTTGGCTTCGTTTTTTTTTGTGAGAGTGAAGTTTTTTAAATAAAAATTGAACTATTGTATTTTTGGTTAAAAATTGAGCTTTTTTAGTTTAAAACTTCAAATATTTGGTGAAAAATTTATATTATTTATTGAAAATTCGTCCTTTTTAGTAGGAAATTAATCTTCTTGATGGAAGATTTATCTATCCAGTTAAAAATGTATTTACTTTGTTGAAAATTCTTCTGTTTTGGTAGAAAATTCAACAGTATTGTAGAATATTTGCTTTTTTTGTTGAAAATGAATTTTTTAAAATAAAAATTGAACTATTGTATTTTGGGTTAAAAATTGATCTTTTTTAGTTTAAAACTTCAAATATTTGGTGAAAAATTTATATTATTTATTGAAAATTCGTCCTTTTTTGTAGGAAATTAATCTTCTTGATGGAAGATTTATCTATCCAGTTAAAAATGTATTTATTTTGTTGAAAATTCTTCTCTTTTGGTAGAAAATTCAACAGTATTGTAGAATATTTGCTTTTTTTGTTGAAAATGAATTTTTTTAAATAAAAATTGAACTATTGTATTTTGGGTTAAAAATTGATCTTTTTTAGTTTAAAACTTCAAATATTTGGTGAAAAGCTTAGTGGTTAGAGCACCTGACCGGAAATCAGTTGACCTGGTGTTCGAATCCCAGCGGAGTGAAAGGAGAAGATCTCTTTTCTGAATGAAATTTAATTAAAAAAGTTCCCTTCGATTATTCTGAATTCTGCTAAATTTCTTTAAATTGTAGTTAATTTTCTTAAGTTTCTCTGAATTTCTTTAATTTCACTGGAATTCCAATTAAAAATTAATTAATTCAGTAGAAATGTATTGAATTTTATTGCGTTGATTGAATTTTAGTAAATGTGATTGATTCTTGATAAATTCCATTGAATTTTTCTAAATTTAATTGATCTTTGAACTTTATTGAACTTTATTTGATTTTATTGAACTCCGCGATATTCCGTAGAATTCCATTAAATTCTCTTATATTACACTGAATTCTATTAAATTTTCTTAATTTCTTATAAATTCCTTCGTTTCTTTTGAATTCCTTTGAATTCCTTTGATTTTCGTTAAATTTTCAACTTAAAAAGTTGAATTTTCAACAACAACAAAAAATGACTTTGTCACATAAATAGTGGATTTTCAACCAAATAATTGAATTTTCAACTCAAAAATATCAATTTACAATAAAAAATAGAACAGTTTAACTTTCAGTTAAAGAAAATAATTTTCAACCGAAAAAAACAACGAATTTTCAACCAAAAAGATGAATTTTCAATCAAGGAGATTAATTTTCTTTTAAAAAGAGCAACTAATTTTTAACAAAATACATGAATTTTAAATCAAATAGTTGAATGCTTAACTAAAAAAGATTAATTCAAATAAAAAATAGAATAGTTACATTTTCAGCTGAAGAAAATAATTGTTAATAAACAAACAAAAAAACGAATTTTCAACGAAATGGTTACATTTTTCATCAAAATAGTTCAATTATTACCCAAAAATATAAAATTGGAAGCAACAAGATTAATTTTATACCAAAAAGGACGATTTTTTTAACAGAATACATGAATTTTCAACAAAATATTAGAATTTTCAATTAAAAAAGATAAATTATCTGCTGAAAAATGCATAATAAAATTGTCAGTTAAAAACAATTAATATCCCACCAAAAAGAAAAACGAATTTTCAACAATACAGTTATTTTTTCTACAAACTAGATTAATTTTCCACAAAATAGCTGAATTTTCAAGAAATGAATTTGAATATTAAAAAATTTTTTAAATTCAAAAATTTAATTAGAAATCATAAACATGAATTTTCAATCAAGAAGATTATTTTTCCACCGGAAAAGACGAATTTTCAACAACATGCATAAGAATAGTTAGTCTGGATTACAAGTTAAGTACTTGGATTAAGTAAATTACTTCGAATTAACTGGATTAAAAGGTAAATTAGAAGGAATCTGTATTATCATCTGAGTTGGTAATGATCGATCATATGTAGATAACTTTCACGAACTCTGAAACTGGAAATCAACAATACCGATCCAGGGTAACTCTTTATACAATATGAATTTTTAAAGTCATCTCAGACTAGGTGGAGTTTGAAAATTTATAAATTAATTTTTTTTTTAATTTCTGAAAAAAGATCTTTCTCTTTCGCTCTGTCTGGAATCGACTGGAGCGAACCCGACCAGCAATCGGAAGAGGTGAGGTTCGATTCCCACCGGAGCGAAGGAGAAAGATCTTTTTTCAGAAATTAAAAAAAAGAATTAATTAATAAATTTTCAGACTTCATCTAGTCTGAAAGGACGTAAAGAATTTCTGTTATTCAATGCGTCACCTTAGATCCATATTGTTGATTCGCAGTTTCACAGTTCGTGAAAGTTATCTAAATATGATCAATCGTTACCAACTCCGATGATAATACAGATTCCTTCCAATTTCACTTGTATTCAAAACATAACTCCTTGCTATGAAAAGCGTATATCTGAAAAAAGTATCTGCCTTCGATATCTCTAGTAGCTTAGTGATGAAAACACCCGACTGGCAATCGGAAGACGTGAGGTTCGATTCCCACCGGAGCGAAGGAGAAAGATCTTTTTTCAGAAATAACAATTTTTTTAATCTCTTAAAGTTATTTTTGAACTGTACCATTGCAGGGTCAATTTCCGCATAATTTGCTAACCTCGTTCAAATTCATCATTAGGAAACGTACTTACCCCCCCCCCCCATCCTTCCCTCGTTACCAACCCTTAAAAAAAAATGTAATATATTTAACCTTTTTATCCAAAAATCTTATCTCTCATTGACACAGAAATTTGAATTTTGTCCGTGTGCTGAAGAGTCTTCGCTTCTGGTTCCAAGTTAGCAACAAAGTTTCGGGAAAGGGGAGAGAGAAGTCTGCTTTCTGTTTAGCTCCCGATTGATTGGATTCTGCCAATCTCTGCCGAAACTTCATTTCGAGCAAGAAAGAAAATTCACGAGAATCATTGAAAGGGGTTGAGATTCGTCAAAAACTTTCTCACCAGTGCATAATGCTTACAAAATTAAGGGAATTTGATTTCTAAATGATGTCCTATTCAGAGTCAATTTACCTCTAAAGATAACTTTGCTTAGAGGCCTTTCATATACTACAAAAAACTATCAATTCGAAACGTGATTAATAGTTTAAAAAGAATGTGAACAACTTTTTTAACAAAGTTTTGGAAAGCTCATGAAATTTCAAGTCAAATGCCCCCGAACGCAGATATTTTTGACCTTTTGAATAGAATATTTTAAGTAGAAAGCTTTTTGAAAAAATGCAAGAGTTTCTCGAATTTTGTACTTTGAATTCAACTCATGACATGACCTAGGAAAGTTATACTTATAGTTATGAACTTTGAATTTGCTATTCATGAATTCACGAAATACTAATAAATGAATAAACAAATAGGGGGTCATCCAAAAATTACGAAAGGTGCTTTTTCTAAAATTTTCATCCCATGAAATCCCATGAAATACAGAAAAATAATCAAATCAGTTTTTTGGACATAAACGTGATTGAAGGTCAGGTTTGGTATAGGTTAGTTGGTATCGGAAAATTACATATTCAGGTAGAATTAAACATTTCTTTTCGGCTTATCCTTAAAAAAAAATTTCAGTCATCCAAAACTTAGTTGACAGAGCTCTAGGTTTGTCCCACATTTAATTTCAAACAGAGAATTTTATTATTGTTATGAATATCCTTTTTCTTAATCATTACCCACAAAAGTTAACTGAACAACATATAACAATTAGAATTCAACAAATCAAAAACAAACAAGTAACATTTTACCTACAGATGATCGAAAGGAATTAAGAGAATGTAGTTCTTTTTATACTTTTGTTCTTCCTTATTTTGATCAAATTTGAAAGACTACTGAATTTATGGTGAAAAAATGCAATATTCACACTATTTTCCATATACCATTTGAAATGAATTCAATAATAACTTTTCGTAAAGAACCTTCAGATAAATTTGAAGTACTATTACCAATTGGAATAGGAAAAGTACATATTTAGGTAGAATTAAAAATTTCTTTTCCGTTCATCCTTTTTAAAACAAAATTGCTGTAATCAAAAACTTAGTTGACAGAGCTCTAGGTTTATTCCTCATTTCATTTTACAAAGACAATTCAAATATTGTTAGGAATACCCTTTTTCTTAATCATTACCCACAAAAATTAATTGTACCACATATCACAATTAGAATTCAACAAATCAAAAGCAAACAAAGTAACATTTTACCTACAGATAATCGGATGAAATTAAGAGAATGTAGTTCTTTTATAACTTTTGTTCTTCTTTTTTTTTGGTCAAATTTAAAAAACTATTGAATATATGTTGAACTGTTCTAATTTTTCTTACCTTGATAAGGGTGCTGTATGAGCACCGAAGCATTGGTATATATTATAAATGCTTTCATATTGTCATTTGATAATAATGAAAATAAAAAAGAGGAAAGAAATAAAAAAGAGAAGCAAGGGAATTTGGTTGGTTGCCTTCTCATTTTTCTTTCTTTTTTTTATTTTCGTTCAAATAAACAAATTTTTATTTTCGTTTTTATAAATTGTTAAAGAAGCCTTTTGTGGTGTTTGTCCATATCCCTCAAGCTTTATCAGTGCTTTTTTTCATAACTTAATTCTGTTATTGAAAATCAACGATGCAAAAACTGTGCGCGCTTAGCCTCGGTTTTTCCTAAGGTCTATTAAAGATAAACAAAATTAAACAAGAATTCCTTTATAAATTACCCAGGGAACATGGTCACACTCTAGGTTTTTAATTTTCGCTTCGTGTACCGCAATATCAATATTTAACATTCGATGAGAACCGTCGATTCATAAATTTGAGGCAAAAGGTTCACTATAAATATCGTAAAGCGGTTTTAGCGCCCGCACTAAATCGTGCAAGCGTTCAACGTTGCTCGTGAAAAATACTCATTTATGCACCACAGAAAAACGATTGGGTTCTGTCGTCGGGCACTCCCAACAATTCTCTTTCCGGTTGCCTCGCGACCTACAGTTTTGCGAGCTGTTTTATCCAGAAGCTCGAAATCAATAAACAGGCCTTGTTCAGTTATATCTTCTTTTTGTTTCGCTGTTTTCCACCTCTGTTCTAAAATGAGAATTCGAAAACAATAAACCTCCATTGTAAATGAAGATTTTTATCTCCCTCAATCAAAATTCTGCCTTTGTTCAACTGCGAAATTGGAAAAACTTCTTTTCATATAATAACAGGAGCTAGAAGCGACATCTGGATCGTTTTATTGGTAATTAAGAGAAAGAGGAAATTTAGTTTACTAAAATATGTAAATGATGAATAGTATTTTGATCTTTGATAACTTTTTTCTCCAAGGAATTCTTTTTTATTTTGAATTTCAGGGTGTAAGAAAAATTCCAATTTTCCTACATTGAGCTATAAATCTCCATGACTCTAGAAATTTTTTTTTTGTAAAACTGCTTCTTTAGATTTACCCGTTTCCGATTTAGACTTCTGAAAGATTTGCAACTTCCTAGGATCGAAAGCAAATGGGTTAAAAACAAATTTGAAACAAAATAGATTAATTTTTTATCTAAAAAAAGATAATTTTCTAACCAGTTTAAATTTTCGACTGAAAATAGAATAGCTATATTTTCAGATAGTAAATTCCTTTTCAACCAAGAAAAAAAGAATTTTCATAAAAAAAAAACAATTTTCAACAAAGTAGTTCAATTTTCAACCAAAGAGAAGAATTTTCAAACAAGAAGAATCATTTTCTACAAAAAAAGACGAATTTTCAACCAAATAGTTGATTTTTCATCTGAAAAAGGTATACTTTTGAAAAATGTTATGAAAAAATTAATTTTCAACCAAGAAAAAACAATTTTTCAACAAAATACTTCAACTTTCAATCGATAAAATATATTTCCAGCTAAAATGATGATTCTTCAAGACAAAACAAAGAATTTTCAATAAAGAAGTTAATGTACATGAAAGTTCAATCAAGTATTTGAATTTTCAACTAAAAAAATTTTTGTCTCAAACGAAAAATTTCATAGCTGATATTTCAACAAACAAAAATTTTAATTTTCATTAAAAAACTGTTTAACTCAACCGGAAAAGACGAATTTTCAACAAAATAGTTCTTTCCCTGATGAAAGCAGATTCATTTTCAACCCTACAATTGACTTTTAAGCAAAATAGTTGAATTTTAAGTGAATACCTAAAATTTAAACCAAAAAAGATCCATTTTTAACTAAAAAGTAGAATTTTCAATTGAAGCTATGATATGATTTTAACTAAAAATGGATTGATTTAATCTTTTAGTTAAAAAATGAACTTTTCGCCCAGAATAATAGAATTTGCAACAAAATAGTTATATTTATATTTCGAGTTCAAGATATTAACGTTTAACCAAATTGAAAAGATCAATTCTTGTTGAAGGAAGAAAAAAAAATCAACTAAATTTTTCAAATTTCGATACAATGAAGCAAATTTTGTATAAAACAGTCAAATTTTCAACCCGAAAATATTAATTTTCAACAACAACGTTGATTTACCAACAAATAGTTGAATTTTCAACAAATTAGTTAAATTTTCAACCAAAGAGATGAATTTTCACACAAAATAATGAATCATTACCAAAAAGATGATATTTTAATCAAAAAGAATTAATGTCTATCAAAAAAAGACCAATTCTCAACACAATACATGAATTTTCAAACGAATAGTTGAATTTTCATCAGAAAAAATGGTCAATTTTCAACCAAAGAGATAAATTTTCAAATTGAAATTATGAATCTTCAACCAAACAGAATTTTTAACAAAGGAATTCCACCTTCAAACGAGTACTTAAATTTTCAACAAAAAAATAAATGAATTTTCAATGAAAATTTGATAGTTGATATTTTAATTACAAAGTGTCAGTTTGCAACAACATACTTGAATCCTTAATCTCAAAAATTTTTCAGTCAATAGGGAAAAAAATTTGACTAAAATTTTCAAACAAAAAGATGAATTTTCTACAAAACAGTTGAATTTTTAAAACAAGAGCAATCTGAGAAAATTGTCAACCAAAGAGTTGAATTTACAACCGAATAATTAAATTTCTAACAAATTTGTTGATTATTAAATCAAATAGTTGAATTTTCAACCTACGAAAATGAATTCTCAAACAAAACTACGAATTTTTAATAATTAAGATTAATTGCCTACAATAAAGACAATTTTTTAAAAAATACATCAATTTTCAAATAAATAGTTGAATTTTCAACTAGAAGGATACATTTTCATCACAAAAAACTAATTTTCGAACAAAATAGTTAAATTTTGAACCAGAGATGATTTTTCAACAAAAAGCTCATTTTAAACCAAACAGTTGCAGTTTTACCCAAAAGAGGAAATTCCAACCAAAATAGATTAGCTTTCTACCAATGAAGCCGAATTTTCCACTTGAAAAAAAAAAAATTTCCACCAAAAATAAAAAAGTTACGTATGTGGACAAAAAATTAATTAAAAATTTCAAAAACGGATTTTCAAACAAATAATTAAATTTTAGTTGAATTTTAAATTTTAAAAAAAAATTTGACCAAAAATAGATTAGTTAGATTAGATCTTTAGTTGAAAGAATCATTTCTTAGCAATAAAAAAAAATTAGTTCTTAACAAAATAGTTAAACTATCAACTAGAAGGATGAATCGTCAATAAAAGAAACCTACGGCAACCCTGTGCATATAGTGCTGTATAATCAGTCAAATTTCAACCAATTCTTATCAATAGAACCTTATTACAATTTAAATATAATAACATCAGGAGAGTAATAAAAAAATTTTAATTAATTGTTGTTCAAGTTAAAAAAATCATAAATCACAGTGAAAAAATGTATACCTTTTCTATTTCAGTGAGTATAGTTGTTGAAGAAGCCGAAAATTTATATAATGAAAAGATAAGGGATGTAAAATTTCTTTTTTTCATTCAGAACAAATGCCCTAGATAAACCATGATTGGGCAACTCAAATGCAGAGACTAATTGTATAAGTTGATGATTTGACAAAGAAAAAAATAGCTTCATAGGTACAGTGAAACAGATACCAAGCATGAAAAATGAAATCGACAGTATTAATTTTCAAGGTTGGAAAAATACGGACAGAACAACTTTAAAAACGGAAGTACTAAACAATGATGAATTCATCTGAAAATTTTGTGAATGGTTATCAAAATTATAACCTCATGATTTTTTGGATCGAAAACAATCCACTTTTTTATCAAGATCTGAAATCCAACTTATCATCTGGGCAGTTTCTAATCCAATTTGATTATACAGAAAATCATGCATTTATTGCTCAAAACTCAGCTCAGGCATATGACTGGTCAAGTTTCCTTATTTACAGTTGTCATCTACCATAAAGAAGAATGGCAACTAAAGCACAGGAGCATGGTCATAATATCTGATAATCTGAATCATGATACTTTTTCTGTTTATCAATGACAACAGCTGACAATCTCATACTTCAAAGAACACTTTGAAGCAGCAAAAATTTATTATTTCTCTGATAGAGCACCTCAACATTTCAAAAACAAGAACTCTCTTATAAATCTTAGGTTTCATGAGGAGTATTTCGGAATACCGGAGGAATGGCATTACCATGTTCAGTTTACGAAAAAGGATCTTGTGGTGGACCCTTTACCAGTGGGCTAAAAATGGCTTGCCTGAAACTGAAATTAGATTTATTCGAAAGAAGATTACGTCAGCTAATGAATGTCTCAAAGATCGATTAACCAAAGCTGTAACGATTCTTGGAACGCAACATATAACTCATTCATTCCCATTCAAAAGGAACAAATCATTTTGAGAAAATACTCTTCAGCAACTGAATTCAAAGATTTTCCTAAACTGTGGGAACCAAGAAAACAATCAGGAAGTCGAAGAAATTTATCCTAAACTTAATTTGCAGATCAAAGTTCAACGTCAATCTCAAACCCTCAAATCACAAGACTGATGATTTGCAATTGATGCACAGAATATTTTGGTTATTCAAAGTTTTGTTTTAATTCATTGTTACCACCGACGTAAAGCTTGTGGAGTTTTCTTTCCAATTCATTATTCGCGAACTTTATTTGGTTTGGTTTTGATGCAACAACATTTCATTGAAAAATGTTCTGCACACCAAAGTATACAGATTACCAACCCCCATATCTCGGTAACCATGCAATATGATCGCTGATGATTTGTACCTTCAATAGTTCAGCATTCTTTTTTCGTGCAGCAGAGAACAAGGTTTAAAACCCTATTTTTTCTTCGAGGGAATGAAATGTCAGGATGATGAGCGAAATAAAGGGATATTCAGATTTTTCCAGGTCAAAAAAAGATTCAAGGATTCTTTCAGGCTTTTAAAATTTTCCAGGACATTAAACATCCTGCGTTAAGAAACTCCGCTTTTGTAAAAATAATATGTATCATCAACATACCGAAAGTAAATCGGCAAAACAAAATCTAGCTTCTTGAAAGCAAGGACCTCAAAATCTTCGTTAATTGTTTTTGCTACGATCGGATAAATGACTGAACCAATGGGAGTACCAAACTTTTGCCTATAACAAGATCCATTTAATTTAAACAAGAGTTCACGATGAAAGCTATCTCTTTAATAATATCTTTTTTACCTAATCGAGTACGTGTTTTTATATTGTCCCATCTATTTAAAATTCTCTGTTTAACTAATTCAAGGGTTATACTTGGAAACATTGCAACAACATCCAAAGAAATCATTACATGGTCATCAGAAATGGTTTTTTAAATGATAATTTGTTGAAATTCCCAGCTATTTCTAATATTGTATTCGGAAGTTGTCGAAGTGCTAATAATTGAAATAGCCATTCTAAAAAGATAGCCTTCCTTATGAATCTTTTCCAAATCATACCATCTTGCAAGAACCGTATTCTCAGTATTTATATCAGTCCATCTTATATCTTTTCCTAAAACTCCTTTCTTTCTCCAACTGTGTAGAATCCTGAAAGTGTATCTTCTTAATTGTTACAACAGAATTTCAATCAATAAATTAAAGTTATCACGATTGCAAAGCAAATCCTCCATATCCCTGATATGATCTGATTTCTTCATACAGACTGTAATATTGGCCTTGTCAGCATTCATGAAAATTATATCAGGGTTGTTTTTAAGGAAAATTTTTGTTATCATGAAACCTTCATGAGTTGATTGAAATGAGTTGTTTGGACATGAGCTTATGATGACAATCATGTGAAGCATTTTAACTATCTGAAAAAGGTCACCGGTGACAATAACATATTTCTGCTTCCTTCCTGACGGTAAGGAGCATAATAGGCGACATTTCGTCGCGCCGAGGAGACAATGAGGAAAATGAGGCTCCTGGCACGTAATTCCTGGGTATGCCCGCATGGAACTGGATGGAAAGTTAGTTTGGCGAAAAATTAGGGGCGGTGGCTAGGAAATGTTGAGGGTGGTTGGGAGAGGCGTCAACTGCCGAGGCATCTCTACAGTCTCCACAGAGTTGAACTACGAACAGGCTCAGAGTTTCAACTCAGTTTCACAGTCTCGATTACTAAGCTCTTCTGCATTCGACCCCAATTTACACGACAATTTTCAACTACCTGATAAAATACTTCAACTCGATCTGTTCAAAAGTTTCGAAAAACACCAACAACTATTAAGAGAGTAGATTCCAGTTTCAACTACATACCTTAAATGTTCAGACTGTGAAGCTCGTAGTTTTTTACATTGGGAAATTAATTTAACCCTCCGCCGTCCTTGTGGGTCGTTCGTGACCCAGCCGATTTTTTGAGGTCTAATTTTATTGGAAAGAAAGAGGCGTGACACGTCGAAAAAGTTTTTTTTTAATACTCAAAAACAATTGAATGATAAAATAGAGGATCGGAATATTAACTAAGAATTTTCAAATTGTTCTTTTATTGCAAACTGTATTGATGGAGAAGGGGTGAACACAAATGACCCACAAGGATAGCGGAGGGTTAAAAACAATGATTACTAGTACTATGTAATTTTATGTAACCGTCGATCAAACAGTGAATAATGAGTCAAAAGATTTGATACTTGTATGCTAATACTTTTAATTACATCTTTAGAAAAATTTTTCATTCGAAAAGATTGATAGAATTTAACTATAAGCTTAGATAGCAGATAAACGTAACAGATTACGGATCAGCCATAAACTACGTTAACGTTGGGGTGGGGGGGGGGGGGTAGTATGCTTCCCGATGATACATTTTTATTTTCAATTTGGGATAGATGATTCCACTTTTCCCTTTTTTAGAAATTATTTTTTTTATTGCATTGAATTAATAGAACCAATAAGAAAGTCCAACTATTTTTGGTTAACAGTTACATTTCCTAATTTAAAAATCAAGTATTATATGTAGGTTCGGAATTGATCTCTTTTGGTTTAGAATTGTACTATTTCGTTAACATTTTTATTATTTTGTTAAAAATGCAAATCAATATAAATAGTCCAATAAAATTAGTCAAAATTCAACTACCTGTTTGATAATCGAATCGTTAAATATTCGTTTAATTTTTGGTTGAAAATTAATTATTTGACTAAAAATTGAACTATTCTATTTTTGGTTAAAAATTGATTGATGAAGTACATGGTTGAAAAATCATGTATTTTGTTGATAAGTCGTCTTTTTTTGTAGAAAATTAACTTTCTTGGTCAAAAAATCAACTTTTTGATTAAAAATTCAACTATTTCATTGAATTTTGAGGTATTTTCTTGAAAATTCTTTTTCTTTGGTTCAAATTCATTCTTTTCGTTCCCGATTCATAATTTCATTTGACATTTGAACTATTTGGTCGTAAATTAACTTTTTTGTTAAAAACTCTACTTTTTGGTTGAAAATTCACCTATTTGGTTGACTTCGTAACTCTTTTCTTGAAAAATCTTCTCTTTTTTTTAAGATTCATCATTTTAGACAAAAATGGATCTCTTTTGTTAAAAATTTAAGTATTTTTTCTTATGAAATTTTGCTGAAAATTAGTTTTTCTGTTAACTGAGCAATTATTTTCTTTACTGAAAATGTGATTATTTCATTTTCGGCTCACAATTGATATTTTGAATTAAAAACTGATTTTCTCCTTGAAAATTCTAACATTATGTAGAAAATTTAACGTTTCCAAATTACATTCTCTTTTGGTTAAATTCTTAACTATTACATGTTTAGTTTAGAATTCCATTTTTTCTTAAAATAAACCACTGCTTTGAAAGTTGAACTGTTTTTTTTTAATTTATTTTTCTCATTGCAGATTGATCATTTTAGTTCAAAATTCAACTATTTGGTTGAAATTAACGTTCTTGTTGAAAATTTCAATTTTTTGATGGAATATTCGTCTTTTTGGCTTGAAAATTCAACAATTTAGCAGAAAATTAAATTCTTTGGTCGAAAATGAACTTTTTTCTTAAAAGCTTACATTTTTGTTTCGAAATTTAACTATTTGGCGGAAAATTGATATATTTATTGTAAATTTAACTACTTTTTCAGAAATTCATTTTTTTGGTCAAAACTATTTCTATCTATTCCATTTTTGCTTAAAAATTAATTTCTTCTAGTTAGTGATTCGTCTTTTTAAGACAAAAATTTAACTGTTTCGTTAAAAATGTGTCCTTTTAAATGAAAAATTCATCTATTGGCTGAAAATAAATCTGATTCTCGAAAATTAAACTTTTCAGGTTGAAAATTCAACCTTTTTCTACAAATTTTTCTTTTTCATTTGAAAAACCAACTACTTGGTTAAAAATGCAACAAGCAATATTTTTACGTCAATATAATTGACATGAAATTTCTACCAAAAGAGATGAATTTCAAAACCAAATAAATGAATTTTCACTTAAAATGATAAATCTTCAACTGGAAGAGTTTAAATATTATTCGAAAAAAATAATTTTCAACCAGAGATATGAATTTTCAACTAAAATTGTGAATATTCAACAAAACAACGGTTTTTTAAGGAAATATTTCAACTTTTAAATAATTTGTTGAATTTTCAACCAACCAAGACGAATTTTCAAGAAGTAGTTAAATCCTTAATCAAAGGAGATGAATTTCAGCCAAACGGTTGCATTGTCATAAAAAAAAAAATTTGCAAGAAAAACAAATTTTAACCAACGAGACTAACTTATCAAAAGTGGGTGAATTTCTAACCAAGAAAGACTTCAGTTCTGTTTGATCGAAAATTCAACAATTTTGTTGAAGTCATCCTTTTTGTTTGAAAATTCAACTATTCCGTAGAAAATTCATGTGAAATTCTTATTTTGGTGTTAAAAGTCGATTTAAATCTTTTTTGGATGAAAATTTAACTATTTTTTTTTCTCTCTTTAATATAAAAATTGATCTATTCCAGTAAAAATTTAATTTTTCTTTGATAAAAATGCAACCAATTGGTTAAAGTTATCACGATTGCAAAGCAAATCCTCCATATTCCTGATATGATCTCATCAACGATTTTATTAAAAAGTCATGCTTTTTAGTCAAAAATTCGACTTTTTTGTTTAAATTCAACTATTTCTTCGGAAATTTACTTCTTGTTTAGGAATCGTATTTTGACGTTGAAAAGTCAAACTAAGATCTTTTTTTAATGAACATTTAATTTTTTGTTTTTTAAAATTTTCCTTTTGGAGTTAAAAATTCATCTGTGTGCTTGAAAGTTCATTTACTTATTTTAAAATTTGTTTGTTTTATTAAGGTTTGTCTCTGATTGGAAATTTAACTATTTTTTGAAAATAAATTTTTACTGAAAGTTCAATTTGTGTACAGAACATTCATCTTTTAGCTTAAAGGTTCAATAATTTAAGTGAACTTTTTTTTCTTTCATGACTGAAAAATGTCTATTTGTTGGAAATTCGTCTTTTTGGTTTTAAAAGGATATTTTATCTTTTTTGGTAATGACATAAAGAATGTAATAGTTGATATTTCAGCCAAAAAAATAAAATTTCAACCCAAAAAAATGAACTTTAAAACCAGAGGCATGAGTTTTCACCTGAAATGATGAATCTTCAACTGAAATAGTTAAATTTGGATTTTTCAATTTTCAAACAACAAAGATGAATTTCCAACAAATAATATGATAGTAAATATCCTAAATATAAAAGATTTGAATTTTGAATAAAAAAAAATTGAAACCAAACAAAAAGGAGGAATTTTCAAACAAACAAGATTTTTCAAACAATAAAGAAAACAAACCTCATCTAAAACGTTTAATTTTTAAGTAAAAAAAAAAACGAATTTTCAACCAAATAGTTGAATTTTTAACACGAAAGATTCTACCGAAAAAGAAAAACCTACTAAAGAATACATGAATTTTTAACTAAAAAGATAAATTTTCAACCAAAAATATAACAGTTGAATTTTCAATTAGAAAAAAGTTTCAACAGAAAAAGGACGATTTTTCAACCCATTAAATTAATTTTTAACAAAAAATATGAAGCTTGAAGTTATGACATTACTTTTGCACCATACAACACAAATTTTCAGCAAAATAGTTCAATTTTCAGCCGAACATTTGAATTTTTAACCAAGAAGATTAAATTTTTATCAAAAAAAAAAAATTTTTCGACAAAAAATTTAAGAAATACATTTTCAGTTATAAAAAAGTTATTTTAAATGAAAAATCTAATTTTTAACCAAAGAAATTAATTTGTATCCAAAGAAATAAAATTTTGACCGAAGAGATTAATTTCCTACCAAAAAGACTGATTTTTAACAAAATAAATTAATTAACCAAAGAAGATTAGTTTTTAACAAAAAAGTTGCATTTTTATCCAAAAAAGATGAAATTTCTAAAACAGTAAATAAATGTCTAAACAAAAAAGACGAGTTTTCAACAAAGTAGTTGAGTCCTCAACCAAAAGAGAATAATTTTCCAAACAGTAAAAAAGGAATGTTCGATAAAATAGTTGAATTTTCAAATAAGAAAGATTTTTCAGTCAATAAAAAACAAATCGCACCCAAAATGTTCAATTTTTAAGCAAAGGCAAAAAGAATTTTTTAACAAAATGGTTGAATTTTTAACTAAAAAGAGAAATTTCCAACCAAAAATAGTACAGTTGAATTTTCAATTATATAAATAAATTTTCAACAAAAAAAGGAATTTTCATTAACAAAAATTGAACGATTTTTCAAAAAATTATTTTTTTAACAAAAACTATGAAAATTTAACCAATTAGATCATTTTTTCACTAAAAGACACGAAATTTTAACAAAATAGTTCAATTTTCGGCCGAACATATGAATTTTCAACCAAGATTACATTTTTATTCAAAAAGATAAATTTTCGAAAAAAAAATTAAGAATTACATTTTCAGTTAGAAGAAAATAATTTCAAATGAAAAAGCTGATTTTCAACCAAAGAAATGAATTTTCGTTTAACGATATAAAATTTTGACCAAAAAAGGTTAATTCTCTACCAAAAAAGATGGATTTTCAACAAAATACGCGGACTAACCAAATATTTCAATTTTTGAAAGGAATTTTCAATCTAATAGTTAAGTTTTCAACCAAATAGTTGAAATTTCAACTCAAGAAGACAAATTATAAACCAAACATGGAATAGTTAAATGTTCAGTTGGAACAATTACTTTTTAACCAAAAAAAAAGGTTCTTCAAATAAAATGATGAATCATTAAACAAAAAATGTTTTTTTAATAAAATAGTTCAACTTTTTACCAAGTAGTTCAATTTTCAACTAACAAGTATGAATTTTTGATAAATACAATTTTTTTTTGATATTTCAACTATGAAAGATTTTAATTTTATATAAGAAACGTTTGATGTTTATAAATTTAAGTTGGACACTCAATACCAAAATGGGAATTATCAACAAAAAGTTAATTTTCTGCCAAAATTGTTGAATTCTCAGCCCGATAAGAAGAATATTCAACAAAACAGTTGTATTGTTGCTTAAGAAACTTGTTGCAGAAAAAATAAAATTGAAAGAGCGTCATCTTAGAAATATTATCTTTGATTTAAGTCGATAACAATTTGAAAATCTTCACTGGTTCCTAGGATATGACAAAAAATTTCCATGCGCTCGGACATTTTTATTCATATCCCGGAAACCAATACAGATATTTCAATTTTTATAAGCTTGAATCAAAGATAAGACTTTAGAGACCATATGGAATAAATTTCAGATTTTTGCTTCAACTTTCCTAGGCCATACCGTAAGTTGAAGTCAAGTAGAATATTCGAGAAATTTTTGTTTTTTTCAAACCTTCTCACGTGGTATATTATCTTCAGAAGACTAAAAATATCTTTATTAGCGGTCACTCAACGCGTAATTTCATCATCTTCCCAACCGTTTCTAAAAAAGTTCCTCGTCCCTTTTTGTAACGAGTAATCACGTTTCTTAGTCAGCAGTGATTTTTAGTGCCGCTCCCGCTACCCGTCTAGATAATTTCCGACAGCAGTTTATATACATATGTATCTCTATATATGTATACTCTGCGAAACGTTCCAGCACCTAAGGTTGATTAAGCGCCAGACTCAGTGGTGCGCGCCACCAGAGCCGCTGTTAAATGTCCGGCATCTGTCACCGGGGCTTTTCCGTCGCACACAGAGTCTGTCCTGGTGAAGACACGGTCGAAAAACATACCGAGAAACCACCCCCGACTGCTACCCCACGCACCCTGTTTCCCCACTAAATTCCTAACCATTTTCTCTTCCGCGCGTTAACCTCTTCTTACGCTGTCCTGACTTCCTCGACGAAGCGAATTCGAGAGCATTTTCCCTCGAACCGCACGGATTCCCTTTTTTTATGGATCCGGTCATTTTCCACTGACCAAACGTGCCGGAAAGTCAAGATTTGCTCCAGAGACGAAATATATGTTTACTGAGCAGGACACTCGTAATTGAGTCGAAAATACTCGAGCGTAAATGCTATATTTTGAGTCTTTAAATTTGAATTAGTAAGAAATTAATTAATTAGCGTTTATTTCTATACGGGATCCTTTTTTGAAAGCTCTAATATGATCTTACAAAATAGTCTACTTTGTTACCATTTTTTGCCTTGTTTAGTTTGTTAACATCAGATTGATAAATGATCCGAGATAGCGAACTGAATTGATTCGGAGAGTGCATTGTTTCAATTGTTCCAAACTTCAATATTATTACGAATTCCGTGAATTTCATGAATTCCCTGAATTTCTTGAATTCCGGGAATTCCGTGAATTCTCTGAATTCGTGAACTTCATGAATTCCCTGAATTCCGTGAATTCCATTAATTCCTTGAATTTCATCAATTCCCTGGATTTCAAGCAGTGTTTCAATTGTTTCAAACTTCGATATTATTACGAATTCCATGAATTTCATAAATTCCCTGAATTTCTTAAATTCCCTGAATTTCATAAATACCCTGAATTTTTTGAATTCCCTGAATTTCTAGGATTCCGTGAAATTCATCAATACCCTAAATTCCCTGAATTTCGTGATTTTCTCAAATTCCATGAATTCTGCGAATTTCATGAATGCCATAAATGCGTCAATTCCACGAATTCCGTTACTTTCGTGCGTGCACTAAATAACTTTAATTCTTCAAATTCTCGAATTCCATGAATTCTGTGAATGCCGTGAATTCCATAAATTCTGTGAATTCTGCGAATTCCGAAAATTTTCCAATTTCCGCGAATTCCGAAAATTTTCCGAATTCCTTTAATTGAATGGATTCGACAAATTCCGTGAATTGAATTTATTTCATGTTTTCCATGAATTCCGTGAATTGCAGGAATTCCATGAATTCCGTGAATTGCATGAATTACATGAATTCAATTAATTCTGTGAATTACATGAATTGCTTGAATTCCATAAATTGCTCGAATTTCCTCAATTTCGTGAATTCCTTTAATTCCACGAATTCCGTGATTTCCTTGAATTTCATTCATTCTTTAAATATAATGAATTCAGTGAATTCCTTCAATTCCGTAAATTCCGCGAATATCGTAAATTATGCACATTCCGTGAATTCCATGAATTCCATGCCTTCCATGAATTCCATGAATTCCTTGAATTTCTGAATTTCGTGAATATCAATAATTCCGTGAATAGCATTAGTTCCGTAAATTCCTTCAATACCATGAATTCTATGAATTCCGTGAATTCTGTGAATTTCATGAATTTCGTGAATGCCATAAATTGCGTTAATTCCACGAATTCCGTGAATTTCGTGCATTCATTGAATTACGTTAATTCTTCAAATTCTCGAATTCCATGAATTCTGCGAATGCCGTGAATTCCGTGAACCGGGCATGAAAATACTTTGTTTTTTGTAAAAATATACAAGAAAAATCGCTGTTTTCGTCGATTTTACGTCTATTTTAGCATTTTTTTGGAAAATTACGAGCTAACTTGCGTATTTGGAACCTGGACTCGGATTCAGCGACCCCAAAAACATATAGATATGCCGGTGTACACCGCCGGGCAGACCACTTTTTTTTTGTGTGCCGGTTATTAGACACTATTTCACCTAGTTTCACGGTACCGGTGTAATCTCTACCCCCTGATAGGGGTAGTTTTCGGGATTCTGGGGTTTGAAATGGTGCTGAGTAAGAATAATTAACAAAGTTTTTATACATTGGCACTAGCGTGATCATACCTATCGAAAAAAAAATAATTAACAAATATTTTATCGTCGTTCTGGGTCATGAAGTACTTTCTACCCCCCGATAGGGATAGTTTTTTGGTTTTTATGTGTTGAAATGGTGCTAAGTGACTATAATTAAAGTAGTCATTTTTATTGTTATAGTTATTGTAATTATTATTATTATTGTTAGTTAGTTATTGTTATTGTAGTTATTGACACTAATTGATTCTATCTATGGGAGAAAAAATTATTTAAAAATATTTTATACACATTCTTGTTTATGAAGTATATTCCACCCCCTCATAAGGGTAGTTTTTTGATTTTTAAGAGTCGAAGCGTCACTGTTTGATGAAAAACTATTGAAAACTATTCTACATACTTTTATAGTACCGGTGTACATTGCACCACCTGATAAGGGTAGTTTTCAGGTTTTTAGGGATTGAAATGGTGCTATGTAAGAAAAATGGACGTAGAGACTATACGTTAATATACTAACGCGATCGTATCTACATAAAAAACATAGTTAAAAGCTATTTCAATCACATTCTTATGCATGAAGTACTTTTCCCTCCCGATTAGGGGTAGTTTTTCAATTTTCCAGTGTTAAAAGGTGTTGAAAGGGTAAACTAATAACAAACCTGGTTACAGCATGAATCGGCGATTATTTTGAGCTTTGTTGCGTCAATTTATGTTCTTTCCTTCAAAAACTACTTTGGGCACAAAAAAGGGGTAGTTTTTGGGGTCCGTCTTTGAAACTTTTTTTTTTGACGGATCACAATCGTGAAAATGGGGTACGATAAAAATGATCACAAAGAGAAACCAAAAAAAACGTGATAGGAAAATTAAATTTTCTTTATCCATGTTAGAAAAAATGAATAAAGAGCGTGTTTTTAAACAATTTTCGGACGTTTCTAATATAGAATCATAAAACAAAAATTATATTGTAGAAGTTAACAATACACGGGATAAAATTAGTCCTGCATCTGAGAATGCCGCGATTGACAACAAATAAATGAGGTAATATATCCGAATGCGGAGATGCGCAAAATAATTCCGAGGTACGAGATAATTTGGGCGCATAAAATAATTCTAATGCGCAAAATAATTCTGATTATCAGGATTATAATTCTGAAATTGCGAAAATGGACCAATTAATGGTCACTCTTAAAATATTACAAAGAGACGTAAGGAAATCAGTATTATCACAAAATACTCTATTACGAATGGCGAAAAGAGAAAAAGTTAAGCGTCGTGAATTTGAGGCGGATACGGAAGAAAGAATCGGATCTTTTATAACCTCGTTAGTAAAAAGAATGGATGATCGAGTAGAAATGCAAAAAGAAAATTCTGATCACCAAGATAGGATTTTAGAAGAGCACATAATTAATGTCGAGCAAAACGTATGTATGCTTAAAAAGAAAACGGAAGAAGTTCTTACCGAGCAGGCAGAACTTAGTGTTAGAAATATTAACAATCGCAGGCGTTTTAAAAACATTGAAAATTATCAAGATTTACTAGAAAAGAGAATGGATAGGAATATGGGTGGTACAAATATTAAAATCCCATGGCTTAAAAATTATCCGGTACCAAAATTTTTAGGGTCAGGTAAAGAAAGGCCCATGATATTTCTTAGCGACTTTGATAGATATATTAGAGCGATAGACGTTAGAAAGGACGATTTCAATTTCGTTGTACATTCATGCTTGGAAGGTATAGGTAGAGAATGGTGGAACCTTGCAGCTACTCCACGTGAAAATGAATTTACATTCAGAGAAAAATTCATTTCAAAATTCTGGGATGATAATATTCGTTTTCAAATTAGTACTGACCTTCAATATGGTTTCTATCAAGAAAAATTATCAAAATCGGCATATGCCATTAAAATGATAAATAACGCTATAGATTTAATACCACCTCTGTCTGAGTGTGAAGTCATCTCTAGATTTTCGAGACATTTTTCAGAAGAAATTCGAACCGCATATTTAATTCGCGATATTAAACGTTTTGATAAATTTATTGAAATATTAGAAACTTTTGATCAAGCAGGCTCAATAAATTGTATGGGATGTTATGATCCTCGTGAAAATAGCGTTTATCAGCAAAGTGATTTTGGCAGATTTCTTCGCGATAATCGAAATATGAGAAACAGTAGGGGAGGTGGAAGTAACTTCCAAAATTCCTATCAAAGTCAAGAAGGGTTGCTAGATCGTGAGAATGAAGGTTTTATAAATTCTAGCTTTGAATCAAATTATCCACATCGGTATGGAAATAATGATCCATATTTAAGACAGGATCAAAATCGATTTGCAAATAATTATTATTCAGGACGGGCGTATAATAATTATCCACGTCAAAATGATCAAAATCAAGGATATTTTAATCCAAACAACAGCGCTAATCAGAGAAATAATTCTTTTAATAATCCAAATCGATCAAATTTCGACTTCGAAAATTCGCAAAATCGTGGTTCATATCCAGATTATAATGATCGAAATAAAGCTCGATATAATCATTCTCCAGGGCGTTATCAAGAGACAAATGATTTTCAAAATAATTATAACTACCGCGATCAAAATAATAGAAATATATCTCAGCAAAATTATGTTAATGGACGAGTAGAGGATGATGTTTACAAGCGAAATCATAATTATGCAAATCAAGTAAGCTCATCTAGAGATGCGAATGATCGACTACAAATTAATAAAGGGGCTTATAATACTCAGCAAAATAGTCTGCCACAAAATAATATAACTAAACAAACTAGAGTTATAGAAGTCGTTGAAAACATAGATAAACACGATGAATCTTATTTTAATCAGGGAAACGCACATGCCTCGGGTCATTACAGAGTAACACGATAGAGGCAAATCCGGGGCCAAAATATTTAAAAAAGCCTCTACCTTTAGATATGAGGGGTGAACTTTTAGAAAACGATGATAATACGGTAGATAAAGAATTAGATAAATGTCCAATAATGATTTTAAATCTCGAGGACATAGAAACAAATGCATTAATAGATACAGGTAGTAAAGTAACTTGTATTTCTGAGACCTTTTATGAAAATAATCATTATACTTTTAAACAATGCGAAATTTTTCCAATTGTAGGAACCATAATTGTTGGTGCAACTGGGGCAAGACCTGTCTAATTGAAGCACCAAATATATGCAAAATTCAAAGTGGGATACTGGGAAGGCTCTTATTTGTTTCTTATTGTTCCAAGGTTAAATAAAGAATTTATAATTGGAGTGGACTTATTAAAAAGATTGGAAAGCAAAATCGATTTCGAAGATAATATTAATAAATTAAAGGATAAAAATAAATCGATTAAAACAAAACTATTAGAAGAAGATGTAAAAAGAATTCGCATAATAATTCACGCTAAAAATGTCCAAAAAGAAAGATACATAGAATGTTTAAGGGAATATTTATTAAATGCATTAGAAAAAGAGCGATTCTACAAACTGATATCTCGGTATAAAAATATATTTTCTAGAAAACCGATTAGGATATCAATGAGCAACAAGTCTAGGTTCGCAACTGCACTGTATGGGGAAAAGTACTGTAAATTTCGTTTCCACTTTTTCGCTTTTGGATTAACTCTAGTAGGAAGTTTGCGCACTGAGAAAACAATATGGGGATACGGAGATTGGTTAAAATTCCCTTCACAGCCAGCCCTCGGTTTCGTAATGAATTTAAGAAGGTTTTGAATAAGGTACAACCTGATTATTAGGAAGGATTAAGAAGCAGGAAATAAAAAAAATAATAATAAATGAATAAAATAAACAATTTGATGAAAAAAATATCTATAAATATAATAAGTTAGGAGTTAGTTTATAAACGAATGAATTCAATTTCATTGAACACATTCGTTTCGGAGAGCGTTGACATGTTATCAATTTCTCATAATTGAAGTAACATAAATTGATTAATTTTATCCGTTTAGGGGGCCGTTGAGGCGGTCCGTTATATTTTCATATTTAAAATTGAACTATAAAGCTACGGGCGAATATTTATATTGATACACCTCTGACTTAAAGTGGACAACCAGGTAGTGCTAAGGGATGATTCACGAAATCATTTAATCATACGATCGATTGCGCGCGCCGTCAGCTAAAAAGTGGGGATAGCGTGGGACCAATGCACTTTATATATCGATCCCGGTATCGGTGGCACAGGACTTCTTACTCGAGGCTATAAGAGGAAGGATTCTCTTGGTCTCTCCTCAATCCACCCCATCATTGGTGACAGATTAACGAATTGACGTAGGTTTGAAAGCAAAAAAAAAAACGAGAATGCTCCTTCATTTATTTTGATTTCACTTCAAAGATACTATCCTAATTCTGTGTGAATTAAAATAGTAACAGTGAGTTTATCGGAAATTATTTAGGTAAATTAGTTTATGCATGATTATAATGACTTTGCACTCCATATTGCAATCTAGAAATTATGTGCATACATTGCAGTAGTCTGATACAACAATAGAAACAGAAATTTGAGAATATACAAAGTAGAATTAAATTTAAATTGCCTTATCTCCAATGGTAATTTGTGAACCGAAAATTGCCAAAAGTCAAGAACGCGTCATTTGTGAAAATGAGAATTCGCATTTTACGATTGATTTGTCTTGGTGAGTTGTCAAACGTACATGCACACGAGTGGAAGCAGCCTCTGCTGGGCAAGTGACTTTTCTGTCATCTGATTCAACCCAGTATGCAGCTTCATACAACTCTGTGCATTCAATAGCTGATAAATTGCCATTAGAATGTATTGCAGTCTGGAAATTATGTGCCTTCATTGCAATAGTCTGATACAACAATAGAAACAGAAATTTGAGAAAACACAAAGTACAATTAATTTCAAATTGATTGATCTCCAATGGTAATTTGTCAACCTAAAATTGCCAAAAGTAAAAAAACGTGTCATTTCTGAAAGTGAAAATTCTCATTTTACAATTTATTGACATGGATGAGGTGTCAAGCGTACATGGACACGAGCAGAAGCAGCACTACTGTGCGTACATTTCAACAGTCTGATACAACAATAGAAACAGAAATTTGAAAAAATACAAAGTTCAGGTAATTTCAAACTGCTTTGTCACCAATGGTAATTTGTCAACCGAAAATTGCCAAAAGTTAAGAACCCTCATTTCTTAAAATGAGGGTTGGCATTATACAATTGATTTGGCTTGGTGAGTTGTCAAGCGCACATGGACACGAATAAAAGCAGGCTCTGCTGTGCAAGTGACTTTTCTGTCACATGATTAGACCCAGTATGCAGCTTCATACAACTCTGTGCAGTCCATCGCTGATATATTGCTATCGAAATGTATCACAATCTATAAATTATTTGCATTCATTTCAATAGTCTGATACCACAATAGAAACAGAAATTTGAAAAAATACAAAGTAACATTAATTTCAAATTGCTTTATCACCAATGGTAATTTGTCAATGGAAAATTGCCAAAAGTCAAGAACCCGTCATTTGTGAAATTGAGAGTTGACGTCGTACAACTGATGTAGCTTGGTGAGTTGTCAAGCGTACATGGACAAGAGTACAAGCAGGCTTTTCAATAGTTTCAATAGTCTGATACAACAATAGAAACAGAAATTAGAGAAAATACAAAGTAGAATTTACTTCAAATTGCTTCATCTCCAATGGTCATTCGTCAACTAAAAATTGGCAAAGTCAAGAACACGTCATTTGTGAAAGTGAGAATTCTCATTTTACAAATAATTTGGTTTGGTGAGTTGTCAAAGGTGCATGGTTGCGTGTAGAAGCAGTCTCTGCTGGGCAAATGACTTTTCTGTCATCTGATTAGACCCAGTATGCAGCTTCATAGATCTCTGTGCTTTCCATCGCTGATAAACTGCTATTTTAATGTATTGCAATCTGAAAATTATGGGCATTAATTTCAATAGTATTATAGAACAAAAGAAACGGAAATTTGAGAAATTTCAAGGTACAATTATTTTCAAATTGCTGTATATCCAATGATTATTTGTCAACCAAAAATTTCTAAATATGAAGAACGCGTCATTTGCAAAATTGTGTATTCTTATTTTACAATTGACTTGGCTTGGTGTTATGTAACTATCGATACATTTTTTACATTCAAATTTTCCTGACGAACTCAATATATTATTTTCTAGATTTTACAGTGCAGCAAGACAATCACCTGGCCTGCAAGCGATTCTTCACAAACAGGACGTTCGACAGTCCAAACGACTCCTCCGAGGAGACTGTAATCTTTCTTTGAAACAAAGACACTCTAAACGGACGATGTATACCCTCTATAAGTTTTTTGTTTCGAAATATTTTTTGTAGAAGTCAAAATATAATTTCCTAGATTTTATAGAATATTTAATTCTGCTCTTTTTTGCTTCTGTTCCAGATACAGCCCTAGAGCATAAGGACTATATAAGTTTGCGCCTTAAACCAGACGATTCATTCACTCTTGTATCATCACTCAGAGCGAACAGTGAGCTTCATCAAGAGAATCAGCTCTCCTTGAAGCAGTCTTCGACGACCAGAAGGCTCGAAATTTCTAGCTGCCCTCTTGAATGGACAGTAATCGTTCGTTGAAGCGCAGACACTCTAAACGGTCGGTGAGTACCCTTTAGAAATTTTTTACTTTTAATTCTTTCTATACAGAATAAAAATATCATTTCCTTGATTTTACGGAATGTTTAATCGTGCTCCTTCTGCTTCTGTTTCAAATACAGCCCTAGAGCACAAGAACTATATAAGGCTGCGCCTCAGGCCAGACGATTACGTCACTTTTGTATCATCACTTAGAGTGGACAGTGAGCTTCATCAAGAAATTCAGCTCTCTTTGAAGCAGTCTTCGACTACCAGAAGGCTATATATTCCTAATGGCTCACTTGAAGGCAACAGTAATTGTTGGTTAACGCGCAGACACTATAAACGAACGGTGCGTATCCTTTATAAATTTCTGACTTTTAAATTCTTCTGTAATAAGTCAAAATATCATTTCTTAGATTCGACAGGTTGTTTAATTGTGCTCTTTCTCGCTTATGTTTCGGATACAGCCCTGGAGCACAAGGACCATATAATGCTGCGCCCCAGGCCAGACAATCAGCTTCCCTTGAAGCGATCCTTGACGATCGGAATGCTCGGCATATCAAGTGGTTCTCTCTAAGGGACAGTAATCGTTCGTTGAAGCGCAGACACTATTAACGAGCGGTGAGTAAACTTTATAAATTTTTTACTTTTAAATCTTTCTAAAAATTGTCAAAATATAATTTCCTGCATTTTCAGAATATTTAATTTTGCTCTGTTTCGCTTCTGAATCAGATAGAGTCTTAGAGCACAAGGACTATATGAGGCTGCGCCCCAGGCCAAATGATTCATACACTCGTATATCATCACTTAGAGCGGACAGTGAGCTTCATCAAGAGAATCAGCTCTGCTTGAAGCTGTCTTTGAAGACCAGAGGGCTCGACATTCCTAGCGGCTCAATCAAAGGGACAGTAATCATTCGTTGAAGCGCAGACACTCTGAACGAACTGTGAGTACCCTTTATAAACTTTTGACCTTCAAATGTTTCTTTATTAAAGTCAAAACATAATTTCCTAGATTTTACATAATGTTCAATTGTGCTCCTTTCCGCTTCTGTTTCGTATACAGCCCTAGAGTACAAGCACTATATATGTCAGCGCCCCAGGCCCGACGATTCATTCACTATTATATCATCACTCAGAGCGGACAGTGAGCTTCATCAAGAGAATCGGCTCTCCTTGAAGCAGTCTTGGACGACCAGAAGGCTCGGCGCTCCAAGCGACTCTCCCAAAGGGACAGAAATCGTTTTTTCTTAAAAAATCAAAATATCATTTCCTAGATTTGACAGAATGTTTATTTGTGCTCTTTTTCGCTTCTGCTTCAAATACAGCCCACGAGCAGAAGGTCTATATGAAATAGCGCACCAAGAGAGACAGCTCATTCAAATACTAGACTCTGTCAATTACTTCTTCTACTACAGCATGTACCTGTTTTGTCGTCGCAGCAGGGCTTGATCTCTCTTCTAATGACCTCGGCGGCTATGCTGGCAGTAGCGTAGCTACTGGTAGGGTCTTCCAAGCCAGACAGGCAAAGAGCGAATAGGAGGGAGACTAAGAGGAGCATCTAGGGGAAGGAATCGAGACAAAAATATGAGTTTTCATTGATCATAACATGGTCTCCGCCCAATGCTTAATTTCCTTAAAGTTTTCTCTCTGTTTTTGAGTTTCGGGCACTACCTTTTCGTTGTGTGGGAACTAAGGTAGTAGCGTGAGGCTTCTTTTGTTGAGCAGGCTCGGACCCGTTTTCTGCTCTACTCAGTTTCAATCACGGAGTAGGCGAGTGTAGCCACTTTTCGGTGTTCGCAACAATTAAAATCAATTGTGCTTATTTTCGAGACAATTCAAGTATTTGAGTCTCTTAATTCAAAGTTTGTGGTCCTTTAAGTTTCTATTGCTTGTGCAGTGATTTTTCGACTCGATCGTCTTCTGGTGTTGCGGGAAGTGACGAGTCGGATGACGTATTACCTCCGGTTTTGTCGAGATCGATTGTTAGGTGAACGATCGTGGTCGTAGCTTCTGGAGGCGGCATCTGTGTCAATTTTCCAAAACAACCAAAACCTTTTTTTGGGCACAAAAGGAATGCTGTATGGGACAGGCTGCGGGACTCGTATCCTGGATTAAATCGATACAAGGTATTTAGAGGTTAAGGATCACGGTGAGAAATTGTCTTGTTCATTTTCGTTGACTTTAACATGACTGAGCATGATTCCTTCGCTACCCCACGCCAGTCCGTCATTAATTTAAAACAAGCAGATTTTCCAAAAATTCTAGATCAGGTAAGCAAAATTTTTTGGAATTCTTTATATTTTATTAAATGTTCTGAATTAACAGATGTACATACAAATTCGCGATAATTTTGTAATCAATCGGATTTTTTTGAATTAAGAAAAAATTGACACTTCAAATCAAGAAAGATAACAGAAGATATTAACCAATTTCAAGAACATTTTTTCTTGCTTTTTTCGGAAGTCAACCCATAAATTTGTTTCCCACACCTCCAATGATTCGATTAAATTGAGCATTTTTGTTTAGACTGATTACTGTATCTAGACTGCCGGCGCCGACAATTTAGGCAGATTACCGATTATTTCTTTAAATTACAAGAATTTTTCATAAAAACTGTAAACTATAAAAAACGCTTACGGTAAAAGAAATTTTTTACGAAAATATGAAAGAAAAGAAATTCCGTCTCATGTGACTTTAGACCTTTTTACTTTAGACCTAGGTCTTTAGACCTGGTTAACGCAATTTTGCTAGTCGACGTCATAGACACACTGGAAAAGGTTAAGATTAAAAGTACCACTGTAGAAAAGTCATCTTGCTTGGTTGGAAATGAACCTTTCTGATGAATATTCAGCCACTTCGAATGTAAATAAGTTTCCGGTGTCAAAGGTCCAAGCAATAAAAAAACATGTAGAACTAAGTTAAAAAGTGGCTACGTTTCGGACTCAGTGTGATCCCTTTTCGAACCTGTAGCGAACAAAAATTTATTGTAAAATTATTTCAAAAGTTCACATTAGTCATATAAATAACAAACAGTGTTTTAAAAAATAGAAAAAACATGAAACATTTAAGAATATAAGTAAAAAGATAATAAATAAATCATCACGATGGTCTTAAAATATAACATGTAAACAAAAATAATATTTTTAAACAAAATTTATTAGCTGAACATCATATGAAAAATTGCTGATTAAAGGACAAAATATCTTTGTGTATCAAAGTTTTAATATAACCTCCTGCATCAGAACAATGTGATTCATTCTCAAACTAGAAAATTTTTTGTAAACAATAAACTGGAGATAGAAATTTTTACAGTGATATTAATGTTACTATACATTGATATCACTGTAAGATATAAAGAAAAAACAAAAATGATGTGGAGAAATACAAAAAAGAACACAATTAAAGGTTATGGCAACGAAACGAAGGGCAAATAAAGTTAAGTGAACAAAAAACTTACCAAATATTATTACAAGAACAATATTGTTGTGATTTTGGAGTGAACCGAAAGGTTCACATAAATTTAAGTTTCACATTTCAGTGAAGTTTGTGGAAAAAATTATTACGAGAAGCAAACAGTGTTTGCAAATTAGAGTCTTTCAACTGTCAAAATTTCAACAAGTGTTTAAAACGACATCCATAAAGGGTCAGGTAAGTACGTTCATAAAGTCAATGAATATGGAACATAGTCCAACAATTAGGCGCCAAATTTGAAATCAATAACAAATAATAAGAACGTAATAGTGAAATAAAGTTAGTTTTTACATAATAGACTATAGAAATCCGGTAGTTTGGACTTTTAACATCTGGGATTAACACATTTTCTTTCCTCATTAATGTAAAAGGATTCAATAGTACGGCGTTTGTACAAATTTTGTCGGAAGGTAATATTTTTGGATGTCGAAAAGCAAAGTCATGACCTATTTCAATTATGTGTCTTTCAAATGCCGTGATATTATCTCCATTAGAATTATGACGTTGATGTACTTTAATTCTATAGTGTAATGGTCTACTAGTATTCCCAATATAACAACAGTCACAGTATAAACAGTTAAAACAGTAAACAATATTTCTTTTGTGAAAAATATCTAATTTATCCTTAGGGGATGGAAAAAGGTTAAAATAAGATTTCGGAGGACTGAAAATGACCTTAATATTTTTCTGCATCAAAATATTAGCTATTTTGTCCGTAATACCAGATATATATGGAATAAACGTGAAGTTTTTGGAATGTGGTGAGTCAATTTTGTTACCTGAATTATAAATGTTGTCAATTTTAGTTTTAATTAATCTATTGATTAAGTCAAGTAGGTAGCCATTGTTAATTAAAGTTTGTCGTAACAGTTGGATGTTTTATTTTCTAAATTCCAGAGAAGATTATTTAATGGCCCTATCAATAAATCCAAAAATCATCCCTTTCTTTTGAGACCAAGTATGTTGTGATAAAAAATGTAAGCATCTACCAGGCCAAGTTTCTTTGTGATGCCAGTTTGTTGAAAGAGTGTCATTGTTAGTCCTTGTAATTGAAATGTCTAAAAAGTTGAGTGTAAAGTTGATTTTTTTTTCAATCGTAAATTTAAGATTAGAATCGTAGCTATTGAAAATTTCTAGAACTTCTTGTAGTTTATGTTTAGGAATGATCATGAAAATATCATCAATATACCTTTTGTAAAAAGGTATGTTGAAACTAAGTGAAAATGAACAATCTAATTCACGTGCTTCCATTACAAAATCAACAATTGCTGGTGATAAAGAAGAACCCATAGCTAATCCGTCTATTTGTTTGTAGTTTTTATCATTGAATTAAAAAAAAAGTTGATCTGAGGCAAAATTCTATTGCATTTAAAAATTCATCTCTGGGAATTAGAGTGTTAGAAGCAGTCATGTCCCATTTATTTCTAATACTTTGTAAAGCTAAATTAATAGGGATATTAGGAAATAAGTTAACAACATCCAAAGAACCCAGAATGTAATTTTATGGCATTTTAAAGTTTTAAGATAATTGACAAAATCCCAGCTGTCTTTAACATGATACTGTGCTTTACCTGTTATTAATCGTAAATGGTCTAAAAGAAATTTAGCTAATTTGGCAGCGGGACTGTTTATGGCAGAAACTATTAACCTTAAAGGTTTTCCCTCTTTATGTATTTTGGGAAGTCCATATGCTCTAGTTATTAAGGTAGAATTTGATTTTAACTATTTAGCTTCAATTGATGATATATAAGCACTATGGTCCCTTCTATTGATGATAATGTTATTAGATTTCTCTGTAGTGGAAGTATATTCAAATTTAATTTCTTTAAATTTAACTTTGTCTGATAATAAGTATAACATTTGTTATACTTTGTTGTCTTGAAGTTTTTGTTTGTTAAGAATAGGTGAATTAAGAAAATTAAGAATAGTTTGAGAGCATTGGACTCTGAGTTCATTTTGTACATCAAGGGAAAAATTCCAAATGCCGAATTTAATCGAGGCTATGAAATGTTGTGAAGGAAAATGTTTCGTTTTTTTAAACGAATTTAAAGAGAAACCTGGGCCTAATGATACGATTTTAACAACATCTTCAGGAATTGTTGTATTCGTTAAATTCTTAAACCAAGTGTTTGGAATTTTAAAATCTATTTTTTGTTTAGAAATTTTCTTATATTGTAGAGTATTAGATTTATTTGTTAAAAGTTTCTTATGTTTTAAAAAAAGGCTATTGTATTTACGGTTTTCAAACAGCATGAAATCAACGAAAATTCCAAAGGGTAGATTAATCAAAATGGAATCTGATCCATTGGGAAAAACCTCTTGTCAGGTGTGAAGGGTTTCCCTTTTGGTAGTTTTTCTGAGATTTCTACAAAATCCTTTTTGCTTGTTATTGAGCTCAGCTCTTTTATGCAATTAAAGGAATTTTATTAATTACATGCCGTAAAGGTGGTCTTATCTCACCAAAAAACAGGGCTCTTCAGCCTCCCTTTTCAAGCGTCGACTTTTATCTGTTCCCAGAAAGCGGTCGACGTCAGCATAGGAAGCCGTTCGATGGCTCCAAATGTGCAGTTTTGTGGTGCCAGTGCAGTTCAATAATTACATTTATGATGAAACCATTGTTACGCAAGAAATAGCGTTTTGAATAGTTTTGACAGTAATGAATGTCGGCGTGTATGCGGCACAACGGGACCAATGGTAGAAAAAAGAACCCTTATGATAATAACTCTATTGTCGTCTTTATAATTTATGGAGAGATGTTAGATCCAAACTTTTTTACATCCGGGAATGGTGAATGAAAATTTGCTTGAGGATTAGAAAGAAATATATTTTCCCATTCTCAAAAACGAGACGTCCAGACTTTTATTCAAAAGATGTTATGAAATGCAAAGTTTCGGTAACCTACCGTTATCCTCATCAGGCGCACTATATATAGAAGAACATGATAATGATTAATAAAACTATATCTTATATAATAAATATTGAACATGCTTGCTATCTTCATTCGTTCTCAAGATAAAATATTTGTAAATAAATCCCCGTAAAAAAAGTAAATTATTGAATATTTAAGAATTTTGTGGAACATATTGCATTGAAGAATGTTGAAAGAATATCTGCGATTTTTTCAGATTTTTTTCAACGTCGAACGCTTTCTGGGAACAGGTGAAAGCCGACGCTTGAAAAAGGAAGCCGAAAACCTCTGTTTTTGGGGCTTTTTTGTCCTCTAACTATTGACAAATATTTTTTAAAGATGAAAGTGATCATATCGTTGAATTCGGAAGACTTTAGGCTTCCATATGCTTTTTGTTGAACAATTCAGAGATTTATTTTGAGCGAATTGCAATCAAAAGAAGTGAGGAGCCTCGACTTTTGACCCGGACATTAGTCGTATAATAGCGAGTAGCATTTTCGTTTACACTGTATTTTTATAGCATTTTTTGCATACTCGATTATCCGCATTAAACTTCCAAGGTCCTCAAACTCCTTGATTCTTCAGTTTCATTTTTTTTTGCAATAATATAATAAAATTTATAGGGTGACCCAAGCTCAAGTGTCTAGACTTATATGAACGTATAGAAAAAAAGAATCCTTCTCTCACTGACTCCCCATGCTTTGTACAAAAAAAAACGGCCGAACCCCCACCTCCTCGCTTTGGACCAACCCACACGCAACCGAAACATGTGCGTTACTCACCCCTGCTCCTTCTGTCCTAGAAGATAAGCAAGACCGGGAAATTTATGCAAGAAACTTCGTACAACGCTATTTCTTGGAGTCCGTTCCTTAGCCGCAGATAACCTCACGCTGCAGACGGGACAGTTGGAGTGAAGTTTTCACCTCCGTATACTTTTTTAGAGCTACCAATATTTGTAGAATGTTATGAGAAACTGTGTTGACAGACCAGATTATGTGATCCTAGACAAACAACATTTTCCATCCAGCTCGCAAAAGACTGAGCCTGACGCTGGCAAGCCGGAAACTTGTTGAGTTGGCTAGAAAATAAAGTTTTCATACATGCAAAGCAGCCGATTATGAGAACTACAAGATGGGCTTTGTAACCTTGGTACAGCCTACTGAGCTCGAAAAGAAGTGCTTGATATTTCGCTCTTTCTTCCTCCTTTACCGTGATATTGCCATCGGCTGGTACCGAGAATTCAATCACGTAAATTATCTTCGTTTTCAGATCTTGGAGGACAATATCAGCTTTTGTAGCACTGATACGTTGAGTAGTGGAGAATAAGAAATTCCAGTAGATCTTACACTGATCATTCTCCGCAACAGACTCGAGTTCCCCCTGGGCGTATGGCAAAACGGGCAATAGATCAACACCATAGAACTGCCTAAGATGGTAGTATAACACTTTTAGAGCCGCATTGTGTCGCTCTATGTACCCGTACCGTGCATACTTTGAACATGTCCAAGTCTTTCTGGCACTTGCTTGCACGCTCGGCAGTTGTTATCGCCTACAGGTACATTCATTATGCGCTCGCGGTTAACTAAGGTGTTTATAACGCTGTCTTGACAGGCAAAAAGAAATCCCTTAGTCTCCAATCTCAATGCAGCAGACTTGAGAAACATGTTGAACAAACTTATCGAGAGCTCTTCTCGACGTATGATACCGTAAAATTTACCATGAAAGGGCTTGTTAGTATGTTCACTCAGTAGAAGCGAATGTTCCGCTTGCTGTACACGACTTTTTAGCACCAAAGGTGTTCGTGAAGCTAGGCCATGTGTAGTGTCGCTGGAATCAAATGAGAGACCAAGATCCTCTGCGGCCCTATCTGCAGCACAGTATAGAAACGCCACAGCTTTAACAAGTTCATGTTGATGTACGAGTCGCCTAAGGGGTCATTCTACTATCTCACTCTTTAAAAATCGATTTGTTTTGCATTTTTCGACAGGCTATATATTCAGAAATATCATATCAAAAAGTCACACAGAAATTCGGAGTCTTTCTATACTTTTGAGAGCTTGGAGCAAAAACGCGTAGAGAGCTGAGCGCTACAGTAGAGCATCCGAACGCAGCTACTTATGTTTCAGCGGTGGCAATTGTTTTCGATGCATATCCGGAATTATTGCTGTTTGTTTTTAAATGTCTATATGTGAAGAAAATATTCTTCTAAGAATGTATACAGAGCAGGGATCGCTGATTAACTGTAAGTAACTTTTTCTTACAATTTTTATGTTCCAAAAACTTTAAACGCGTTTTTCTCGAAACAACGTTTTTGCGATCTGCGTGCACGATTTCTCAAAAAGTTCCTAAACGATTACTTTGAAATTTGCTACGTTTATTCTGAACATAAATATCTACAACGTGACTAAGCGGTTTAATTTTTATTTTATTTTATCATAGTTAAATTAAAAACAAAAAAAGGACAAAAAACACGATTTTTGGAAATTTTTCGTTTAAACAGCCGCCATTTTATTATTTTCCAAAATAAAAAAAATCCGGTTCGTCACGTCAGAGCTATGGTCATACTAATCAAGAAAATTTCTGATTTATTTGGTTAAGATGATGCTGATTGGAGGTAGCGTGCACGCAATGGCCATGACTTTTTTAGACCGTTTTTCATTGTTAAATAACACAGGCCCACAAAAAAATAAAATTGGTCTGAACTTCAGATGTGAAAAGGCTACCCTTATGGATATTGAGCCAATGAATTCGAATTCGGCCATCCAATTTTCCCTGTACCCTACAATGTTGCCCTAGCCTAGGGCAAATGTGTGAAATTTTGGAAGTTTCAGGCTCCGTTGAAGTAATATTTATCCACGAAAAAATTTAATGAAACAACTTCTTTTCTACGTCTTTCTAGTCGCTCAGTTCAAATCTGACTTTAGAATTTTTGTTAAGTATCTTTAAATATCCCTAGCCTAGGGGAAAAAGTTAAAAACCGAGAAAAACTAGAGTTTCCACAGAGGTTCCATTTTCGCGAGGTAAATAGATATATTTACGTATTTTCTGTAGCTAAAGTAACAAATTTGGCATGTCACACCTGCAGCATGTCACAATTTCGGAATGTCTCATCTGCGGCATGTCTCATCTGCGGTATGTCACAACTGCGGCATCTTTACCTAGTGGCTTCTCTCACGCGCGGCATTTCTCACAGTGAAATTGAAACTTTTGCGGCATCTCTGACCAGTGGCAAGTCTCACAGTGGCATCTCCCCCCTCCAAAAAATCTTTCAAGTCTAAATGAAAATCACAAAACTGCGGTAAGTCTCCCAGTACTTATTGTCTCCCCGGCGGCATGTCCTACCCGCGGCAAGCCTCTTCAGTGGCATCTCTCATCCGGGAAAAATTTTCAAGCACACATCGAAGTGACAAATCTGCGTCAAATCTCACAGGACTACTTGACACATCTGCGGCAAGTCTCCCAGGATCAATTGTCACATCTGCGGCATCGCTCACCAGCGGAAAGTCTCCCCAGCGGTATCTCTCGCCCAAGAAAATTTTCTATGTAGTTCTGAAGATGGCAAAACTGCGGCAAGTCTTCCAGTGGTATCTTTTGCCCAAGAAAATTTTCTAAGTATTTCTAAAGATGGCAAAACTGCGGCCACTCTTCCAGGCGCCATTTATCGCCCAAACATTTTTCTAAGTAGTTCTAAAAGTGGCAAAACTGCGGCAGGTCTTCCCAGCGGCATCTTTCGCCGAAGAAAATATTCAAATTAGTTGCAAAGATAACGCAATTGTGGCAAGTCTCTCAGCGGCATCTCTCGCCCAAACAAATTTTCTAAGTGGTTCTGAAAATGGCGAAACTGTGGCAAGTGAGCAGTTAAAAATACGGAAAGTAGGGATGGACGATACTGCGAAAAAGTATCGATGCTGATTTATCAATACTTTAAAAAGTTCGATTTCGATTCAAGTACCGTTCTGAATACAAAAGTATCGATACTAAAGAATCTACGTCAGAGTATCGACTTTTTTCGGTAAAGATATTTTCGTCAATTTTCTCGTCTTTAATTTTACAGTTAAGGGTTTTCTTCTAAACACGGCAGTTCAAATGCGATAGATATCAACCAAAAAAGGCTGATGTGTATTACAGTATAATCCTAATTTTTTTTAATTAATGCAAACTAGCTATTGGAAACGAGGCTGGTACGTAATATTGTTGATTCTATAAACAATATTGTATAGTACTTACTGATATATATAATATATAATATATAATATATAATATATAATACACTGGATACATGATTCAGGGTAACGATCTGTGCCCACTTAAAAGCGCCGGAGCCGCCATTTTTTATGGTGGTCATGTAAAATTTAGTTTATTGTTAATTGTATACATTAGCACAATTGAAATATTCATTTTATAAATATTATTTATTGATTAAAAATACACTAATCAAATATTTTTATAGAAGAAAAAAATTATTTTCAATGTTTAAAGTTTCTAAAATTATGCTTTGAATTTAAAATACCAATATTTGAAATAAATTGTCATCCGAAAATATATTTTTTTCAATTATTGTTATTTTAAATTTAAACAATGATTTTAGCATCTTTAAGCATTAAAAATACATTTTTTTATGTTAAAATATTTTATTATTGTATTTTTAATCAGTAAATAATACAAGTAAAAGAAAATTTGCTAAATGTTTAAATTCGGGAATTTCATTATTCGGGAACTTTCTAATTTGGGATTTGAATATAATTTCGACAATTTTATCATTTTGGGAATTTTGGAACGACTGAAAAATCCCGAAAAACAAAATTTTCGACAATGAAAAATTCCCGAATAATAAAGTTTCCGAATAATAAAATTTCCGAATAATAAAATTCTCGAATTGAAAAATTCCCGAAACAATTAAAATTTGTATTTTATAAATATTATTCATTTATTAAGAATACATTAATAAAATATTTGTGTAAAAGAAAATTATTTTCAATGCTTAAGGTTCATAAAATTATTCTTTGAATTAAAAATAACAATAATTGAAAAAAATTGTCATCCAAAAATATTTTTTTCAATTATTGTGATTTTAAATTCGAACAATAATTTCAGGATCTTTAAACATTACAAATATATTTTTTTATGATAAAAATATTTGATTATTGAATTTTTAACAAGCAAATAATGTAAGTAAGAGAAAATTTGTTAGTTGGTTAAATTCGAGAATTTTATTGTTCGGGAATGTTACAATTTGGAATTTTTAGATAATTTCGACAATTTTATCATTTTGGGAATTTTGGGACGACTGAAAAATTCCAAAAAACAAAATTTTCGACAATGCAAAATTCCCGAATCATAAAATTTCCGAATAATAAAATTCTCGAAACAATTGAAATTTTTATTTTATAAATATTATTTATTTATTAAAAATACAAGAAACAAATATTTTTATGAAAGAAACAAAATTATTTTCAATGTTTGAAGTTTCTAAAATTATTCTTTGAATTTCAAGTAACAACAATTGAAAAAAATTGGAATCCAGAAATACGTTTTCTTCCAATTATTGTTATTTTAAATTTAAACAATGATTTTACCATATTGAAACATTAAAAATATTTTTGTTTATGATAAAAATATTTTATTATTGAATTTTCAATGAGTAAATAACTTTCCAGCCGTCTCAATTTTATAACTGCCAAGAACGTAATCAAAACTTTTTACAAAATAAAAAAAAATGAAATAAAAAATGAATAAAAAAGATATAATAAAATGAAATATAATATATAAAAATCCTTGTACTGTGAGCATGCCAAAGTAAAATACACAAACAGCATTCATTTTAATTAAATAAACATTTTATTTAAATAGACCAACTTGGGGGAACTCTACATTAAAAAAATTTGTTCCAAACATCAGGGGTTATTGTTAAACAAACAAAAAACTTTACCGAGGAGCAATTTAAAAAAAAAAATTTTTTAGACCACCCTAGTGTCTACTTTTACTATATTGCCTGACACGAGTTGGGGTAGTTTTACCCCCTTTTACGTCAGCTAAGCTTCTTTCGTGTCGCATGAAGTTCAAGCTCATCTAAAATCAGGTCATGGCTTTGACTTTGCACTCTGGGTATCAGCTGTCGAAAATTGTTAATCGACTATTAAATTCCATAGGGATTTTTTATTTTAAAAAAATATGAGACTTGATCAAAAAAAATTTTTTCTATGTAAATCAGCTCATTTGGTACCAGATGGCTTATAAATAAATAAATTCAATATATAACTAAAAAAAATTTGAAAGATATTGATAACCCAGAGATCTAGGGTATCAGAAACTTGTAAGTACTCGTCGGTCAAGAAACTCAATATATATTTCAATCACTTATTCATATTAAAACAAACTAAACACAATTTTTTTCAAATTTGTTTGTTATATACTTAATCAAACTAATTTAGAAATAAAACAAATTTTTTCGATTGTTGAACATAATTTCAGTCGGTAACTTTACATCAGAAGGTAACTTGAAATGATGGTAATAGTTACCGCGTTCACCGCTGGTAAAACAGTTTTTCTGATTCGGTAAGTTACCATTCATGAGTGTCGGTAAGTTAGGGCTCTAGTACTCAGATATCTCATAGTTTATCCATAATTTTTTTAAAATAATTTTTTAACTATTTAAACCTAAAATGTCTTTTAAGAACTTACCTGATCTAGTTTTTAGATATATGAAGGGCTTTGCATCGATTATGAAGTATGGCAACCACTTACCTGAAATCAGAATAAAAGATGCCTTTAATTATTATGCTTTTTTGAAATTAAAATTTAATCTATAACTAATTAGAAAGTAAACAGTGAACATTTTTTTTCAGAAAGGTCGGCAAGAATCTAATACAAGATGTTCCATATTTTGCACCGTCTGACTAAAGCGAGCATTATCTACTGGGTTGGGGTATCGACCATTAATCTCGCCTTGAGCACAAATAATTTAATCCAGTAAATTTATTAAAAAAATTGATATTTGAAACTCAATCATAGCAGTGGAAAATTTATTTTTGAAGTACTTTTAGTGCAAATTTTTAAGAATGTTCCAGTAAATTGCACAATGTACCCTAATATTAAAGAAAAAATAAGCCCTTTCTATATAAAATATCAAATAAGCCGTTTTCCGGTCCAACCTTAGAATTTATTTTGAATTAAACACAAAATAAGCCCTTAACCAAGACCACTAAATAAGCAAATAAGCAAAAATACGAATATTACAAGCTGCGACTCTTGAATTTGTTATTAAATAAACAAAAAAAAGCTCTTTTCCTGATCTAGCCCATAAATTTATTATACTCAAACACAAAATAAACCATTTGCCGGACCATCCCTTGAATTTATTTATAATTAAACAGAAAATAAGCCATTTCACGATTAAACCAGAATAAGCCCCTTCCTGATCTGGCTTTGGCTAATATTTTTAATTAAGGACAAACAAAGCCCTTTACTATCGAATAAGATAACCTTTTGTTAATTGAATAGAAAATTCGTTCTTTCCCGATCTGACCCTTGATTTTTTTTATTAAACAACAAATAAGCCATTACCTTATTTAGCCTTCAAATTTATTTTTATTTAAACACAATATGGGCCCTTCCCGATTCAGCTGGAGAAATTTATGGGTAATTAAACAAAAATAAGCCATTTTTTGATTCAACTCTCGAACTTATCTCAAGTCAAATACAAAATAAGCCTTTTTTTATCCAAGCCTTAAATTCATTTCTAGTCGAACACAAAATAAGCCCTTTTCCGTTTCAAAACTTAAACTTAAATCTAACTAAAAACACCGTATAAGCCTTTTCCTGATCCAAACCTTAATCTTATCTCAAGTCAAACACAAAATAAGCCCTATTTCGATCCATGTCTTAAATTTATTCATATGGAAACGCAAAATAAGCCCTTTCTCGATTTAACTGTTGAACTTATCTCAAGTGAAGCACAAAATAAGCCCTTTTTCCATCAAAGCCTTGAATTCATTTCTAATCAAACACAAAATAAGCCGTTCCCTGATTCAGCATTTGAATTTATTTTTATTTCAACACAATATGGGCCCTTCCGACTCAGCCGGACAAATTTGTCGGTAATCAAACAAAAATAAGCCCTTTTCTGATTCAACTCTTGATCTTATCTCAAATAAAACACAAAATAAGCTGCTTCCAAATCCATCCCTTGAATTAATTTATAATCAAACACAAAATAAGCCATTCCCTATCCAACTAGATAATTTCTTGATAACAAAAAAAAATAAGCCCTTTTTCGATTCGACTCTTGAACTTATCCCAAGTCAAAGACAAAATAAAACCATCACGATTATAGAAGATAAGCTCTTCTCAATTAAATAGAAAATAAGTTATTCCCTGAATTTAACCTTGAAGTTACCTTAAGTTAAACACAAAATAAGCCGTTTTCCGATCCATCCCTTGAATTGATTTATAATTAAACATAAAATAAGCCCTTCCCTATCCAACTGGATAATTTTTCGATAACAAAATACAAAATAACCCCCTTTTCGATCCAACTTTTGAACTTATCTCAAGTCAAACACAAAATAAGCCTCTTCTCGATCCAAGCCTTGAATTTATTTCCAGTCAAACACAAAATAAGCCATTTTATGATTCAAAACATTAACTTAAATTTAATTAAACACTTTATAAGCCCTTTTCCGATCCAACTCTGGAACTTATCTCAAGTCAAACACAAAATAAGCCTCTTCTCGATCCAAGCCTTAAATTTATTTCCAGTCAAACACAAAATAAGCCATTTTCTGATTCAAAACATTAACTTAAATTTGATTAAACACTTTATAAGCCCTTTTCCGATCCAACTCTGGAACTTATCTCAAGTCAAACAAAAAATAAGCCCTTTTTCGACACATGTCTGAAATTTATCTATATTGAAACGCAAAATAAGCCCTTTCCCGATCCAACTTTTGAACTTATATTAAGTAAAACACAAAACAAGCCCTTTCCCTATCCAAACCTTAAATTGATTTCTAATCAAACACAAAATAAGCCCTTTTCTGATTCAGTTCTTTAACTTAAATCTAATTGAAAACGGTATAAACCCTTTCCCGATACAATTCTTGAACTTATCTCAAGTCAAATACAAAATAAGCCCTTTCTCGATCCAAGCCTTAAATTCACTTCTAATCAAACACAAAATAAGCCATTTTCTTTTCCAAAACAATAACTTAAATCTAACTAAACACCGTATAAGCCCTTTCCCGATCCAACTCTGAAACTTATCTCAAGTCAAAAAAAAAAATAAGCCCTTTTTCGACCCACGTCTAAAATTTATCTATATTGAAACGCAAAATAAGCCCTTTCCCTATCCAAGTTTTGAACTCATATCAAGTAAAACATAAAATAAGCACTTTCTCTATCCAAACCTTGAATTGATTTCTAATCAAACACAAAATAAGCCCTTTTCTGATTCAAAACATTAACTTAAATTTAATCAAACACCGTATAAGCCCTTTCCCGATCCAACTCTGAAACTTATCTCAAGTCAAAAAAAAAAAGCCCTTTTTCGACCCACGTCTAAAATGTGTCTATATTGAAACGCAAAATAAGCCCTTTCCCTAACTAACTTTTGAACTTATATCAAGTAAAACATAAAATAAGCCCTTTCTCTATCCAAGCCTTAAATTGATTCCTAATCAAACACAAAATAAGCCCTTTTCTGATTCAGTACTTTAACTTAAATATAATTAAAAGCGGTATATGTCCTTTCCAACTCTCTTCCAAATCTTGAACTTATCTCAAGTCAAACACAAAATAAGCCCTATATCGATTCAAGCCTTAATTTCATTCCTTATCAAACACATAATAAGCCATTTTCCGATTTAAAACATCAACTTAAATTCAATTGAACAAAGTATACTCTTGAACTTGTCGCAAGTCAAACACAAAATAAGCTCTTCCTGATTCTACAAGATAAGCTCTTCATAATTAAATAGAAAATAAGTTATTCCTGAATTTAACCTTGAATTTACCTCAAGTTACACAAAATAAGCCATTTCCCGATCCATCCCTTGAATTTATTTACAATAAACACACCAAATAAGCCCTTCCCTATCAAAGTAGATAATTTCTTGATAAAAAAATATAAAATAAGCCCTTTCTCGATCCAAGCCTTAAATTCATTTCTAATCAAACACAAAATAAGCCATTTCCTGATTCAAAACATTAACTTAAATCCAATTGAACAAAGTATAAGCCCTTTTCGATTCTACAAGATAAGCTCTTCTTAATTCTACAAGATAAGCTCTTCTCAATTAAATAGAAAATAAGTTATTCCCTGAATTTAACCTTGAATTTACCTGAAGTTAAATACAAAATAAGCGGTTTCCCGATCCATCTCTGGAATTCATTTAGAATCAAACACAAAATAAGCCCTTCACTATCCAACTAGATAATTTCTTGATGACAAAATACAAAATAAGCCCTTTTTCGATTCCACTCTTCAACTTATCTTAAGTAAAACAAAAAATAAGACCTTTTTCGACACATGTCTAAAATTCATCTATATTGAAACGCAAAATAAGCCCTTTCCCGATCCAACTTTCGACCTTATATCAAGTCTAACACAAAATAAGCTCTTCCCGATTCTACAAGATAAGCTCTTCTTAATTAAATAGAAAATAAGTTATTCCCTGAATTTAACCTTGAATTTACCTCAAGTTAAACACAAAATAAGCCATTTCCTGATCCATCCCTTGAATTTATTTAAAATAAACACACAAAATAAGCCCTTCCCTATCAAAGTAGATAATTTCTTGATGAAAAAATATAATATAAGCTCTTTCTCGATCCAAGCCTTAAATTCATTTCTAATCAAACGCAAAATAAGCCCTTTCCCGATCCAAATTTCGAACTTATATCAAGTAAAACTCAAAATAAGCCCTTTCTCTATCCAAGCCTTAAATTCATTTCTAATCAAACACAAAATAAGCCCTCTGCTGATTCAGTACTTTAACTTAAATATAATTGCAAACGCTATATGCCCTTCTCCTATCAAACTCTTGAACTTATCTCAAGTCAAACACAAAATAAGCCCTTTCTCGATCCAAGCCTTAAATTCATTTCTAACCAAACACAAAATAAGCCATTTTTCGATTCAAAACATTATCTTAAATTTAATTAAACACCGTATAAGCCCTTTCCCTATCCAACTCTTGAACTTGTCGCAAGTCAAACACAAAATAAGCTCTTCCTGATTCTACAAGATAAGCTCTTCTTAATTAAATGGAAAATAAGTTATTCCCTGAATTTAGCCTCGAATTTACCTCAAGTCAAACATAAAATAAGCCGTTTCCCGATCCATCCTTGAATTAATTTACAATCAAACACAAAATAAGCCCGTTCCTATCCAACTAGATAATTTCTTGATAACAAAATACAAAAAAAGTCCTTTTTCGATCCAACTCTTGAACTTATCTCAAGTCAAACACAAAATAAGCCCGTTCTCGATCCAAGCCTTAGATTCGCTTCTAATCAAACACAAAATAAGCCATTTTTTGATTCAAAACATCAACTTAAATGTAATTAAACACCACATAAGCCTTTTTCCCGATCCAAATCTTGAACTTATCTCAAGTCAAACACAAAATAGGCCCTTTTCTCGAGAAAGCCTTGAATTGATTTATATTTAAACACAAAATAAGCCCTTTTCTCGATCAAAGCCTTGAATTTATTTTTAATGAAACACAAAGTAAGCCCTTCCCTATCAAACTACATAATTTCGTGGTTATAAAATACAAAATAATCCCTTTTTTGATTCAACTCTTGAACTTATTTCAAGTCAAGCACAAAATAAGTTCTTTCTCGATCCAAGCCTTGAATTAATTTCCAATCAAACATAAAATAAGCCATTCTCTAGTTTGAAACATCAACTTAAATCTAATTAAACACCACATAAGCCCTTTTCCCGATCCAAATCTTGAACTTATCACAAGTAAAACACAGAATAAGCCCTTTTCTCGACCAAAGCCTTGAATTTATTTATAATTAAATACAAAATAAGCCGTTTCCTGATTTATCCCTTGAATTGATTTTCAATCAGACACAAAATAAGCCCTTCTCTATCCATCTAGATGATTTTTTCATAAAAAAAATACAAAATAAGCCCTTTTCTCGAACAAAGCCTTGAATTTATTCATATTGAAACATGAAATAAGCCCTTTTCTCGATCAAAGCCTTGAATTTGTTTTTAATTAAACACAAAATAAGCCCCTTCCTATCAAACTAGATAATTTCTTTATAGCTAAATACAAAATAAACCCTTTTTCGATTCAACTCCCTAACTTATTTCAACTCAAACACAAAATAAGCTCTTTCTCGATCCAAGCCTTAAATTCACTTCTAATCAAACACAAAATAAGCCATTATCTGATTCAAAACATCAACCTAAATGTAATTAAGCACCACATAAGCCCTTTCCCGATCCAAATCTTGAACTTATTTCAAGTCAAACACAAAATAAGCCCTTTTCTCGACCAAAACCTTAAATTTATTTATAATTGAACACAAAATAAGCCGTTTCCTGATTCATGCCTTCAATTGATTCTCAATTAGACACAAAATAAGCCATTCTCTATCCATCTAGATGATTTTTTGATAACAAAATACAAAATAAGCCCTTTTTCGATCCAACTCTTGTACTTATCTCGAGTCAAACAGAAAATAAGCCCTTTACTCGATCCAAGCCTTGAATTTATTTCTAATTAAACAAAAACGAATCACTTCTGAATACAAATGAATAATTTTTTGTTAATTAAACACAAAATAAGCCGTTTCCAAATCCATCCCTGGAATTTATTTTTAATTAAACACAAAAAAGCAATTTTCTAATCCAAAGAGATAATTTTCTGCTGATTAGACACAAAATAAGCCCTTTTTCGATTCAACTCTTGAACTTATCTCAAGTCAAACACAAAATAAGCCCTTTTTCGATCCAACCCTTGAATTTATTTCTAATTAAACACAAAATAATCACTTCTCAATCCAAATAAATAATTTTTTGTTAATCAAACTCGAAATAAGCCGTTTCCAAATCCATCCCTTGAATTTATTTTTAATTAAACACAAAAATCCCTTTCCTAATCCAAAGAGATACTTCCCTACTAATTAGACTTAAAATAAGCCCTTTCCCGATTCAAACCTTGAAATTATTTGTAACTAAATACACAATAATTAATTTCCGAACCAAATATAATAGATACTGTTTTAGCTGTTAAACAAAAAATAATCCTTTTTCCTATTTAATCCTCGAATTTATTTCGAATTAAACACAAAAAGCCCTCTCATAATCCAACCCTTGAATTAATTTCTGATAAAACAAAAAATTTTAGCGTAAACTTTCTTATTGAATATTCTCTCTCTCTCTCCCTCCCTATGTGTGTGAGTGTGTGTGTGTTTGTGTATGTGTTTGTGGAACAGAAATGAAGGGATTTTCTAAAAAAAAAGGGGGTGGGCTTGAAATTATTTTCTTCTATTTCTCCAACGTCTGAAGTTTATCGAATTCTTACCAAGTTTCTCGAAATAACTTCGATTCGTAAATGGTATCGACAGAGCTTTCAAATTAGCCAAAGCTTTTGCCTCGAACGAAAAGGGTTACAAATTCTCGTACTATAAGTCACATTCTAAATTAATAAGATTTCTTAATTCTTTAAAGGCGAAAAATATTTTTTCACTGTCATTCATGTATTTTAACCACTATTTTGAATTTTGACAATTATAAAAATGATTAAATACGCATTCTAAATTTGAATAAGTCAAAAGTGACTGATTTTGAGTCAATGTTGACTGATTTGAGTAATGCAGATTCGACGAATGAGAAATCAGTCAAAAGTTACTTTTCAAATCAGCCAATTCGTCTCACTGATAAAAACAGTCATATTAATGTATCCATTCTGTTGCTTTTTCGTCTAAAAGGATCAATTTTCAACCGAAAAAGAAGAATTTTCAACCCAGAAGATTAATTTTTTACGAAATGGCAAATTTTGATCAAAATACAAGAATTTTCAACCAAAATGTCAAACTTTCAACCAAAAAGTCAAATTTTCAACAAAAAAAGATTAGTTTTGAACTAAAAAATCGAATTTTCAACAAATCAGTTCAACTTCTAACGAAACTGATGAATTTTTAACTAAAAATTTAAATTATTAACCAAAAGAATGAATTTTTAATCGAGCAGTTCTACTTTAAACTAAGTACGTAGATAAATTAAAAAAAAATCACTTTCCGCCAATAAGCTTAATTTTATACCGAAAAAGGGGATGTTTCATCAAAATAAATAAATTTTTAACCAAAAAGTTTGATTTTCAAATTAAAAAAAAATTTTTAACCAAATAGTAAAATTTTCTGTTGAAAAGAATAATTTTCAAACAGAAATGCCAAATCATTAACCAAAAGAATGAATTTTTAACCAAGAAGTTCAACTTTCTACCAAGTAGTTAAATTTTCCACAAAATATTAATAATTTTCCGCTAAAAAGATTATTTTACTAACAAGAAGACGAATTTTCAACAAAATAAATGAGTTTTCAACGTAAGGTTAAATTTGTAACCATAAAATGTTTCAACAAAGCAGTTAAATTTTCAACCATGTAGTAAAATTTTCAATAAAAAAAGATGAATTCCCAACAAAAAAATTTTTAGTTGATATTTGAACTGACGTTTGAATTTGCAATAAAATAATGGAATTTCAACGAAATAGTTCAGACTTCAACTGAAAAATTTAAATTTTCAACGAAAAAGTTGAATTTTCAACTAAACAAAAATATCGATTTTTTTCAAAAAATTAAATAGTTCAATTTTCAGTTATAAAATTAATTTTTAACCATGAAAAAACTAATTTTCAACAAAATGGTTCCACTTTTAACCAAATAGCGGAATTTGCATCTAGAATGATAGATCTTAAACAAAAACATGACTTTTTGAAAAAATTGTTGATTTTTCTATCAAGAAATTAATTTTCAACTAAAAAAGATAAATCCTCATCGAAAAATGTAATAGTTCATATTTCAACCAAAAAAATTTTTATTCAACTAAAAAGCAGTTAAATTCAACCAAAAAAGACAAGTTTTTAGAAAGATACATAAATTTTCAACAACAAAAAAAAGATTTTTTTACCACAAATTGGAACCAAACAAATTATTTTTTAACGAAATTGTTGAATTTTCTATAAAGAAATTCATTTTTAATTAAGAGAGATAATTCCTCAACAAAAAAGGTTTTGGATGATATTTCACCCAAAAGATATTTTAATTCTAATTAAAAAACAGTTTTAAATAGTTGAATTTTTAAATAAATAAGATGAATTTTGAAAAAAATGAAAAATTTAAATTTTCAGTAAATAAAATTAATTTTCACCGAATAAACCAACGAATTTTCAACAAAATAGTTAAATTTTCAACCATAGAAATAAGTTTTCAACTAAACTGAGGTTTTTTTAGTTTTCAGCTAAAATGATGTATATATATTTTTTTTATTTTTTTTCTATAAACTTCTGAATATCTTTTAAAATTATTCAATTTTTTTCTGAAATTAAAAAAAAAATTCCTAATAATTTTCGAAATTTTAAAAAATACTTTAAAATAATTAAAAATAATCTTGAATCTTTCTTCAAAATTAATTTCACAAATTAAAAAATCATTTGAAATTTTTTCAGAAATTTTAAGAAAATTTCTTTAATCACTTGAAACCTTTGAAAATTCTGAAAAAGCTTCTAAACTTTTTGTTTAAAATCATAAAAATTCTACCCATTATTTTAAATTCTTTTAAATCTCTTTCAAATTATTTCTGGATTTTTTTTTCAATTCTAAATATTTTTTCAAACGATTCAAATTTTTCCTGAAAATTATGTTGTAACAAAGCAGTTAAATTTTTAACCAGGTAGTAAAATTTAAAAAAAATGACTTCTCAACAAAAAATATTTCAGTTGTTATTTCAACCAAAAATTATTTCAATTCTAAATAAAAAACAGCTGAATACAATGAAAAAGAAGATTATTCAATACAATATATGAAATTCCAAACAAATAGTTGAATTTTTAAATAAATAAGATAAATTTTGAACAAATGTAAAAGTTAACTTTTCAGTAAATAAAATTAATTTTCATCCAATTTAACAACAAATTTCCAACAAAATATTTAAATTTCCAACCATAGAAATAAGTTTTCACCTGAAATGGTGAATGTTTAGCCATAAAATGAAATTTTTAAAAAAGTAGTTTAACTTTTAATTAAGTAGTTGAATTTTCAATAAAAAAAGATAAATTCTCAAAAAAAGATCTAATCCGTGACTTTCAACATTTTAATCAGTCAATAATTTTTAATTTTAATCATTTAATAAAATATAGCAATATTTGATTCAGTCAGAAATAGTGATTGATTTACCTCTTAAAACGACTTTTTTTCAGTAGAAATGGCAGGTTTTTCAGTTGAAGCAATTTTTTTAGTTTTTTAGAACTGTCAATAAGAATCTCACACAAAGTATTCCATATTTTTCCCTCGTCTGACTAAAGCGAGCATTATCTACTCGCTTATTATTTTTTTTTAAATATTAAAAAAACCGTTTTCCGATTAAACATTAATTTCTTGATAGAAAATGCAACAATTTGTTTCAAAAAGACATGTTTTTTGTTTAAGATTCATAGTTTTTGTTCCAAATTCCTCTACTTGTTTGAAAATGTAACTATTTTGCTGAAAATTCGTTCTTTTTTGCTTAAAAATTAATTTTGCAGTGCTTAGTTTATTTTGCTCTCCTTTGAGGATAATATTGGTCTTTCGAATAAGGTGCAGAATTATAAATTATTAGATTGAACTTCTCTAGTTCTACTTATCACAAAACAAAGCACATCTGAAATTATAACTAATCCGAGTATACACCTAGAGAAGACGAAACAATAGAAAGTTATCCATGCAAGCTCAACTCCCATTACTGATAATTATGTTCTTCGTAATTAATAGTCAAGAGCAGAGATATATTTCATATTTCTCTATCCGTATAACTCAATTAAAATGAGAAATATTTATTAATAAACAGATAAAGTAAAAATTAAAAAAATACTTGTTTAACTTCAGCTCTCTAACAGGTAAGAAAATAGAGTCCTAATGAAAGGGGAGATAAATTATTAAATATATGGTACTTAAAAAAAACTTGTCATTAATAATAATAATCTTTGAAATTGTTCATTTGATATTGTGTTGAGCAAGTTCTTTAAAAAAAGGAACTAATTAATGCTACGATTACTTCGTGAAAATAGTAAAATTTATATTTCCAGTTTATTTTTTAGATTTGTTTAACTAGATAAAACTATGTCTTTTTGTGCTGAAAATTAGATGTTTTTAAACAACTTTTTCCAATTTTGTTGAAAATTCTTTTTTTTTAAGATTTAGAATTAAGAACATTATTTTTAGTTTTCAAAATCATCCAGATTTTCGAATTTTTATTTTTGCATGTTTAAAATTCAATAATTTTTAATTGTAACTCTTCAACATCGCAGAACTTTGAAGTAACATTTTAAAAATGGTATCGTTTATGATTTTGAAAATTAACAATAAATAGTTCTATAATTTTGACGATTTATTTTCAGAATGTCTTCAATTTGGAAGATTTAGAAATGAAAACTCGATTTTTCGAATTAATCATAAAAAAAAATTATTTATATATTTGTTAAACTGCAGAGTTTCCAATTATCACACTTAAAAATTGTAGAAATTTAAATTGTTTATCTTTAAAATTTAAGACTTTTAAAATTTGACAAATAACAAATACAAACTATGCATTTTTTTAGTTTAAAAATTAAAAATTCTGTAACTTTGTTGCTATACAATTGGAATTTCTTCAATTTTGAATTTTTTTTATTCTTCCATCTTTAATTATGAATAATTTTCAATTGTAACTTTACACAATTACAGAACTTTGAATTGTATATCTTTTAAAATGATATAGTTTTTAATTTCGCAAATTAACAGTGAAAAATTCTATAATCTTCACGATTTATTTTTGAATCAAGTAGCGTGTCTTCGTCGCTTAGAGTAATATATAATATAACACAATAATAAAGAATGAATAATAATATATAATTATAATTTTTCAAAAATATATATAATATAATAGCACCTCATCTCTGATAATAGCCTCCTCTGTGCTGGTAAGGAAGTTCTCTTTTTCGTAACTTACCATCAAAGCTTAGTGCAGTGTTTAAAATAATAAATTATTAAATAATAATAAATTGAAGGATCAGAACTTAACAAGTTTGTTAAGAATTCATATATTTGGTTGAAGATTCAATTATTTTGTTAAAAATTCGTTTCTTCTTTGGAAGTTTCAAATTCAATAATTTTTAATTGTAACTCTGCAACATTGCAGAACTTTGAATTGTAACTCTTTAAAAATTTTATACTTTTTAATTTTGAAAATTAACAATAACAAAAAAAATTAACAATTAACAATTGAAAATTTTAGAAATTTAAATTGGTAATCTTTAAAATTTAGGGCTTCTAAATTTTGGAAATTTACAATCACAAACTAGGCATTTTTTAAATTTAAAAATTTTTTAATTTGAATTTAAAAATTTAAATTTAAAAATTAAAAAAAAAGATTTACAATTTATATTTGTACAATTTTGAATTGTGACACTTGGAAGTTTTTCAATTTAGAAGATGTTTCAGTAAAAATTCCTTAATTTGGACGATTAATTTCAAGTGGAAAACTCAAGTTTTTATTTCTAAATCTTCCAAAATGAACAAATTTCGGAATTAAATCTGTAGAATTACAGAATATTCAATTGTAAATTTTCAAAATTCAAATCTATTCGATTCTGAAACATTTAAAATTCAAAGTTCTGCAATTTTAAAGAGTTACAATAGTAAATTATAGAATTTTAAATAGGTAAAAATAATAATTACTAAACATTGATGATTTTGGAGACCAAAAGTCAAAATTTCAATTCTCAATCTTCAAAATTGAAGAAACTTTGAATTTACAATTTAAGTTTTTCAATTTTCAAGATTAACATATGAAAATTGTTTAATTTTACCGATTTATAATTTAAAATTCTTTAATTTTAGAGATTTATAGTAAACAAGAATTCTTATATTCTTATGCTTATGATGATTTTCGAAATCAAAAGTCAAGTTTTCAATTCTAAATCTTCTAAATTTGCCAATGTCAATTTCAAATGTAAGTCTTTAAAAAATAAATCTTTAGAGTTACAGAATTTTTAATTGTGAATTTTCAGAATAAAAACATTTTAATTTCAAAGATTTATAATTGGAAATTCTTCAGTTTCAAATATGAATAAAGAAAAATTCTCAAATTGAGATCAATTTCCGAATTTTTTATTGACAATTCAAATGTAAAGTATCTAAATTACAGAACTTTTAATTGTAAAATTGAGGGCCTGAAAAATTTATAATTGTATGCAATTGTTGAAATTGGAAACACTTTAATTTTGAACATCGACAAGTTGAAAATCTTTAATTTTGAATATTTTCTATCGAAAACTTCAATTTTAAATTCCTTTTTGGAACAGTTTAATTTTCAAGATTTGAAATTAAAATTTATTCAGTTCAAAAATATATAATGTAATAGCACCTCATCTCTGATAATAGCCTCCTCTGTGCTGGTAAGGAAGTTTGTTTTTCGTAATTTACCATCAAAATTCAGTGCAGTGTTTAAGATAATAAATTATTTTTAACACTGCCCTGGATTTTTATGGTAAGTTACTATTTATTGAAAATTCAACTACTTGGTTGAAAGTTGAACTAATTTTTTTTAATGCATTTCTATGGTTGAACATTCATCACTTTAGTTGAAAACTTATGTATTTTGTTGAAAACTCGTCTTTTTTGGATGAATTTAACTATTTTTTAGTTAAAATTGAAATCTTTTTGGTTCAAATATGAACTATTACATTTTTAGAAGAAAATTTATCTTTTTTAGTTCAAAAATTATTTCTTGGTAGAAAATTCAACAATTGTGTTAAAAAGTCATGTTTTTTGTTCAAGATTCATCATTCTAGATGCAAATTCCGCTATTTGGTTGAAAAATGCAACTATTTTGCTAAAAATGTGTTCTTTTTTTGGTTAAAAATTAGTTTTTCAACTGAAATTGAACTATTCGATTTTTGGTAAAAGCTATATCCTTTTTAGTTGAAAATTCAACTTTTTGGTTGAAAATTTATTTTTTCAGTTGAAATCTGAAATATTTCGTTAAAAATTCATCATTTTGTTGAAAATTCAATCATTTGGTCAAAATTTTATATATTTTGTTTGAAAGTTAAACAATTTGGTTAAAAAAAATCCCCATTGATGAAAAATTAGCATCGGTCTTTATTGGTAGGAAATAAATCATTTGGACTGAATTGAAATCTTCTTTAGTTGAAATATCAACTGAGACATTTTTTGTTGAGAATTCATCTTTCTTTATTGAAAATTTTACTACATGGTTGAAAATTTTACTGCTTTCTCAAAACACTTTTTGTTTACAAATTCGACAATTCTATAAAAATTCATTTTGTTGAAAATTCGTCTTTTTGCTAGAAAATTAATCTTTCTGGTGGAAAAGTATTATTATTTTGTTGAAAATTTAACTACTTGGTTAAAAATTCATTCTTTTGGTTAATGATCTGACATTTGTGTTTGAAAATTAGTCTGTTCCATGGAAAATTGGACTATTTGGTTGAAAATTATTTTTTTTTAATTGGAAAATGAAACTTTTTGGTTAAAAATTTATTTCTTTTGATGAAACATCGTATTTTCCGGTATAATAATACATAACGATAATTTTTTTGAATATATATTATAACGGCACCTCATCTCTGATAATAGCCTCCTTTATGCTGGTAAGGAAGTTCTCTTTTGCGTAACTTACCATCAAAATTCAGTGCAGTGTTTAAAATAATAAATTATTAAATAATAATGAATTGAAGAATCAGATATTTATCAAATATTTCTAAAGCCTATCTGAAGAATTTCGGTACGATTATTTGAAAGAAATGTTTTTTTATAAGGCTGTTGGGCAGAAGCTCTAACCTTAAAATTCAATTGCCTTATTTTACTCCATACATACTAGCGATACTAGCAATAATAATAATATTTAATGATAATTGTTTGAAAAATTTTATTTAGACTAAAAGCAAGATTTAGAATTGAAAACTTGACATTTGGTGACAAATTCATTAATATTTAGTAACTATTATTTTAACATTTTTATAATTCTATAATTTTCAATTGTCACACTTCAAAATTGTATAAATTTGGATCGTAAATCTTTGAAATTTAAAACATTTAAATTTTGAAAATTTGCAGCTAAAAATTTGAATAAATTCTAGTTGTAAAGTTTCAAAAGCGGAGAATTTTAAATTTGAAAACTGAAGACTTTCGTCAATTGCAAATGTTCAAAATTTGCAATTCTAAATTTTCAGAATTTAAGAATTTTCAAGTGTGACTCTTCACAATTGCAGAATTTTGAATTGTGAATCTCTTAAATAATTAAAATAATTGGAAACTTTCATTCTTGAAACCTTTTAGAATAATCTTCCGAATTGAAGAAATTTCGAAAATAAATCGTCAAAATTACAGCATTTTTAATTGTAATTTTCCGAAATTAAAAACTCTAATTTTGAAAGATATTTACATATTCATTCTTTAATTTGGATGATTAGTTTGAAGTTGAAAAGTCAAGTTTTTATCTCGAAATCTTCCAAATTAGAGAAACTACAAAAATAAATCGTAAAAATTATAGAATTTTTCACTTTTAATTTGCAAAATTAAAAAATTTTTCATTTTCAAAGATTTACAATTCAAAGTTCTGCCATTTCAGAGAGTTCAAATTGAAAATTCTTGAATTTTAAACATGAAAAAATAAAAAATCTTCAAAATTGAAGAAATTTCGATTGTATAGAAACAAAGTTACAGAACTTTTGAATGTAAAAATTTTATAGTTTGTAATTGTAAATTTTCAAAATATAAAAAGCCTTAAATTCTGAAAATTAACAATTTAAATGTTTACAGTTTTCGAGTGTGATAATTGGAAAGTTATTTTTTTTTTTGGTTCAATTCAACTGTTTTGTGAAAAATTCGTTCTTTTCATGTAAAATTACTTCTTTAACTGAAAATTAACCTTTTTGGTAAAAAATTCCATTTCTTCGTTTCAAAATTCAAATATTTTCTAGCAATTTTGTCTTTTGGCATGAAAATTCAATATTTTTGATAAATTTTTTTTCTAAGTAATAAAAAATCTTTTGTGGTTGAAAATGCGTCTTTTTGACATGAAAATTCACCTTCTTTGGTAGAGATGTGACAATGATGAGAAAATGAATCCATTTTGGATGAGGATTCAACTATTTTGTTAAGAAACTACTTTTTGGTTGAATCTCGGGTTCAAATAAAAGTGTTTTGATTTAAAATGAAAATCTGTCCTTGGTTGAAATATCAACTATTATAATTTTTTGTTGAGGGTAAGCGTGGGGGGGGGGTATATTTGTAGAAGAATCTATAATTCCCGTGTTTATTTAAATAACATGTTCGTTTCGCTTTCGCAACACTGCTCCGACCCACGCCGCTGATCAGTCTCTCTAGTAAGCACCCCAGGCGAAGAGCTTCACAAAGTCAATATGTAAAGCTGCCTACTCGGGCCCTCATAAGAAAGAATAATGACTAACTTCACGAACGAAATTTATTCTCCAAAAATGTCGTGAGATAGGGGGGGGGGGGAAAACTTACGAACACTAACCAAGGTGTGTGGGGGGGGTATGTGATTCAAAATTTCAGGAAAAAACTTTAAAACTTGTGTGAAGAAATGATTTTCTGCAAAACGAAGCGGATTGGGAGGAAATGGGTTGGTGCTGTGAAAAAACAAGGGTGGAGTGTGGGGGGGGGATATAGAGGAGGGGGGTTAATTTTATTAGGTGGCTGACAGTGCGTAGCGAGGGGTGAGAGAGTGGAAACGCAGACTTTTGGGGAAGGGCAACCCCCATAGTCATAGCCATAGGATGATATGGGTCGACGACCTTGGAGTCCACGTGTAGCATTCTCTGGCGTAGAGCTGCAAGGGAATAAAAAACGTTCGGGCATGGCACGTGCAGCGACGAGCTGTGACTCAATGGACGACCCGCTCGCTGCAAAAATCTTAAAAAAGACCTCGAGTCCCGATTTTATCACACACCTGATAAAATTAGAAATTGCGATACATACCTCTTCACTTCTCCAAATACAAAATTCCACGTGAATAAATAGTTGAGGCTTCCAGAAAAAAAAAAAACAGTTCTAAGTGGCTATCCATAAACTACGTTACAATCTTATGGGAGGGGGGCAAAACTACCTTTGATAATTGGTGGAGGGAGGGGGAAGTGTGGAAATAACACTCTTTCTCCTATTTTCTTCTTTTTTAAAGAATTCTTCTTTTTGTTTGGAAATTCGACCTCTGGGTTGAAAATGCATCTTTGTAGTTTGAAAATTCAACTATTTTATTAAAAATTCTAATATTTTCTTCAAATTCGTCACTTTTGCTTAACAGTTCAACTTTTTGGATGTTAATGCAAATTTTTGGTTAAGAATTAATTTTTCTCGTTGAAAATTCGCCTTTTTTTGGTAGAAACTATTTCTGGATGGAAACAATTTTTAACTATATTGTTGAAAATGTATTGTTTTGGTTGATGATTCATCTCTTTGTTCAAATATTTAACTTCACCAGTTTTAGAAAATTAATCTTCTTGGTTAAAATATCAACTTTTGGTTAAAATTTGTTGAAAATTTTTGTTAGAATTAATTTGTTTAACTAAAACTGTAACTATTCCATTTTTGATTAACAATCTGATATTTTTATTTGAACATTTATCTTTTCAAGAAAAGTCATTTTTCTTGGTTGGAAATGAACTATTTTTGTTGAAAATTCATCTTTTTTGGTAGAACATTAATCTTGTTTGTGGAAAAATCTATATTTTTGATTGAAAACTCAACAGTTTGGTAGAAAATTAAACTAAATGTTTTAAAATTAATTTTTTTGTTAAAGAGTCATATTTTTTAAGAATCATCTCTGTGTTTCAAAATTCGTTTTTTTGTTAACAATTATTTTTTATCTGAAAATTGAACTATTCAAATTTCGGTTGAAAATGTATCCTTTATAAGTTGAAAATTAAACTATATATTGTAGAAAATTTATTTATTTTGTTGAAAATTCATTTCTTTAAGTGGTTGAAACCTCTTTTGGTTTTTGTTAAAAATTAATTTTTTTACTGAAAATTTAAAGATTTTATTTTTGGTAGAAAACTTACATTTTTTAGTTGACAATTAGACTATTTGGTTGAAAATTCGTCATTTGATAGAAAATTTATCTTAGTCGATTAAAAATTCTGCTATTTGGTTAAAAATTCTACTATTTTGTTCAAATTCGTCACTTTTGCTTCAAAGTTCAACTTTTTGGATTTTAATGCAAATTTTTGATTAAAAATTAATTTTTCTCTTTGAAAATTCGCGTTTTTCGGTAGGAAATATTTTTCGATGGAAAAAAATTCAACTACTTGGTTGAACTATATGGTCGACAATTCATTGTTTTGTTTGACGATTCATCTTTTTGTTTAAATATTTAACTTCTCCATTTTTGGAAAATTAATCTTCTTGGTTAAAAAATTAACTTTTTGGTTGAATGTTCAACTAGTTTCTTAAAAGTTCATTTATTTGTGAAGATTCATCATTTTAGTTTAAAAATTATCTCTCTGGTTGAAAACTTAACTATTTTATTGAAAATTGTCCTTTTTTAGAATTAATTTTATAAACTAAAAATGTGACTTTTCTGGTTAATAATCGATATTTTTAATTTAAAATTTATCTTTTCAAGCTGAAAATTCACATATTTGATTGAAAATTTGTTAAAAAATTCTTTTTCTTCCATGTTTTCAAAAAACTTGAACAAATAATTTTCATTTAATTCAATCAACTGCTTGTTAGTTGAAAAATCATTTTTTTTTAAATTTAAAATGTATCTCTTTGGTTGAAAATTTAACTACTTCATACTTAGATAATTAATATTCTTGGTTGAAAAATTAACTTTTGGATTGAATGTTAAACTCGTTTGTTGAAATTTTTTTTTAAATATTAATCATTTTAGTTAAAAATTTATCTATTTGGTTAAAATTTTTGTTAGAATTAATTTTTAAACTAAAAATGTAACTTCCATTTTTGGTTAACAATCTGATCTTTTTTATTTGAAAATTGATCTTATCAAGAAAAGTCAGTTTTCTTGGTTGAAAATGAACTTTTTTAGCTGAAAATTCATCTATTTTGGTAGCACATTAATCTTCTTTGTGGAAAAATCCATATTTTTGGTTGAAAATTCAACAATTTCGTAGAAAATTGAACTACATGTTTTAAAATTAATTTTTTTTGTTAAAGAGTCATATTTATTAAGAATCACCTCTGTGTTTCAAAATTTAACTATCGTGTTTTTGATTAAAAATTAATTTTTTACTTGAAAATTTAACTATTTCACTTTTGATTCGTTTTTTTTGTTTTGTTGAAAATTAATTTTTTGAACTGAAAATTTAAAGATTTAATTTGTGGTATAAAACATATATTTTTTAGTTTAAAATTAAACTTATTTGGTTGAAAATTCGTCATTTGGTAAAAAATTAAACTATTTGTTTTTAAATTAATTTTTGTGTTAGAGTCGTATTTTTTATGATTCACCTCTTTGATTCCAAATTTAAATATCTATTTCAAAATTTCGTTGTTGAAAATTCGTCATTTGATAGAAAATTTATCTTAGTCGATTAAAAGTTCTATTTGGTTCAAACTGCAATTATTTTGTTGAAACTAAAACTATTTTGTTAAAAATTCAACTATTTAATTATAAATTCACTTTTTTGTTGAAAATTCATATTTTCGTTTTGAAAATTCGTCTTTTTGGCTTGAAAATTCAACAATTTGGTAAAAAACAAACTACTTGTTTTAAAATTAATTTTTTTATCGAAGAGTCATATTTTTCAAGATTCACCTCTTTGGTTCGAAATTCAACTATTTTGTTCAAAATTCGTTGTTTTTTTTTTTGTTAAAAATGAATTTTTTATCTGAAAATATAACTATTTCACTTTTGCTTAAAAATGTATCCTTTATAAGTTGAAAATTAAACTATATATTGTAGAAAATTTATTTATTTTGTGGAAAATTCACCTTTTCAAGTGGTTGAAATTTCTTTTGGTTTTTGTTAAAAATTAATTTTTTTTACTGCAAATTTAAAGATTTTATTTTTGGTAGAAAACTTATATTTTTTAGTTAAAAATTAAACTATTTGGTTGAAAATTCGTCATTTGATGGAAAATTTATCTTAGTCAATTAAAAGTTCTGCTATTTGGTTCAAAATGCAATTATTTTGTTGAAACTTAAACTATTTTGTTAAAAATTTAACTATTTAATTATAAATTCCCTTTTTGGTTGAAAATTCGTATTTTTGGCTTGAAAATTCAACAATTTGGTAAAAAATGAAACTGCTTGTTTTAAAATAAATTTTTTGTTTTGAGGAGTCATATTTTTCAAGATTCACCTCTTTGGTTCAAAATTTAACTATTTTGTTGAAAATGCGTTTTTTTTTTGTTTTTTTTTTTGTTAAAAATTAATTTTTTTATGTGGAAATTTAATCATTCCATTTTTGTTAAAAATGTATCCTTTATAAGTTGAAAATTCAAAGTAAATTATAGTAAATTTATGTTTTTTATTGAAAATAAATTTTTTTAAGTGATTAAAAGTTCGTTTTGTTTTTGTCAAAAATTAATTTTTTGAACTAAAAATTGAAAGATTTAATGTGTAGTTGAAAACTTATATTTTTTAGTTGAAAATTAAACTATTTTGTTGAAAATTCGTCATTTGATAGAAAATGTATCTTTGTCGATTGAAATTTCTGCTATTTGTTTAAAAATTCAATTATTGTGTTGAAAATTAAACTATTTTTTAGACATATTTTTTTCTCGAAAATTCGACCATTTGGATGGAAATGCATCTTTGTACTTTGAAAAATCAACTATTATGTTAAAATTGCTCACTTCAGCTTAAAAGTTCAACTGCTTGGATGTCAATGCAACTTTTTGTTTAAAAAATAATTTTGTTCCTTAAAAAATCGTCTTTTTTGGTAGAAAATATAGTTTTTTTAATTAAACTATTTTTTTTTAAATGCAAGATATTTCGATTTGAAATAGAATTTCTACATAAAACAAGAGCAACCTTACAGCCAACTCAAAAATCTTCAACCTCTACAGAAAGGCCACAAAGTGGCATTCATGAGTCTCTTTAAACAAAATGAGATAGCCGGCTGTCGTCAGTGTATAAAGTATGATATAAAAGCTAACGTGGGTGGGATGTATAAAAAATACAAATCTGAGTAGTATACTATAGAATCGTGCCAAGACGAATTTAGGGTAAGGGGAAGGGGAATAGGGGTTTCGGGATAGGGAAGAGCTGATATTGAACGCACTATCCGAGGAATTGGCTATATGCGTCTATGTATATAGTTGCATTTGCCACGTGCAGACTTGTAGATTGAAGCTTCTCATTCGATCGCGCCGTCCCTGTAGTGAGTAGTCTAGCTGCATGGATCTGACATACTATATCGAACCGTTAGAAGTGGTTGCAAACCAGTGGCACGTGCACGACCTGCTACCCTCTACCCCCTCTCCACGCTCTTTCCCACTCCCTGCGCTCTTCCACCACTTCGCGCTCTTTCCACCACTCCGCGCTCTTTCCCCTTCTCCACTCGCTTTCTTCCTCTCCGCTCTTTCTTCCTCCGTTTCGCGTGATACCGGTCCACCCTTCCGTCTTCAACCCCGGGACGCACCACATTCTCTGGTGGAAAACAATTTATTACAAGAAAGTACATTTCTGCAACTGTAATTTTTTTTAAACATGTACTTTTTTGTAAAAAACAATGTACAAAATTTAACAACAAAAATACAGTTAAATACAAATAGATAATTTTTACACTTTTTTTAAATTGAAAATTGAACAATAATTGACTTTGCAGGACGATTCTGAATCTGTTCAAAATTAAGAAAGTTACAGATTTTAACGTTAAAAATTTTCTAAGTTTGAAAGCCTCATTAGTTACACAAATGTAAATGTTTGATTTAAACTTTATAAACTATTCTATTTAAAAATAATTGGAACAACTAAACGCTCTTATTCATTTCCAAATCCTATTCAAATATAAAATATTCCATTTATAACCGCAATTTAATTGGAAATTTTTTAATTGAGGAAGACATTTTTTTGAATATTTAGGAATGTTTCACTTTTCATTCAAAATGAGCAATTATAAATCAAATATTAAAAACTAAACAATTTCAAACCGAATTATTTGAAATAGAAAACCTTGAATCGCTGTAATATTTCAGAGTGTTAAATTGAAACTTTGAGCTTTCCAATTTTAATTGTTCTATTTAACAAATTTTTAATATATAAGTGAAATTATGGAATTTTAATGCATAAATAAAAATTGAACAATGATCAAGTTGAAAAATTTTTTAATTAGTTTAAGACATATTTACAAGTTCTAAAAAGCAAAATATTTGAATCCTCAACCAAAATTATGAAATTTCAACCAACAAATTTAATTTTGTACTCAAATAAATTTTCAACCAAATACATGAATTTTGTACCAAATAATTAAATTTGGAACTTATAGGAGCAAAGTTTTAAACCAAAACTGGAACAGCTACTTTTTCAGATAAAAAAGTTAATTTTGGACAAAAAAACGAATTTCCAACAGAATAGTTAAAGTTTCTAATAAATAGTGTAATTCTCAACCAAAAAGTTTAAATTCTACTAAAGTGGTTTTATTTTTTTACCAAAAATATCAATTTTTAACAAAACAGCTGAATTTTCAATCCGAAAATATAAATTTTTAACAAAACAGTTATTTTACGACCAAATAGTGGAATTTTTAACTAAAATAATGAATCTTCAATAAAAAGAAATGAATTTTTTACATAGTAGTTCAACTTTAAACTATATAGTTCATTTTTCCAACCAAAAAAATAATTTTTAACTAAACATGTAACTGTTAATATTTCAATTAGAAAATATTTTTATTTTGTTTTAAAAAAGTCGTCTTTTTGGATAGAAAATTAAGCTTTTTGGTAGAAAAGTCTTCTCAGTGGGTTATAAATGAACTTTTTTGTTAAAAATTCTTCTTTTTGGTCAGAAATTTAACTGTTTTGTTGAACATTCGTCTTTTTAGGATAGAAATTTTGTCATTTCGATTAAAAATTCATCTTCATTGGTGAAAAAGTAGTCTTTCTTGTTTGAAAATGAACTTTAACTATTCTGTTAAAAATTAATTTTTCTGTTAAAAATTAATTTTTCTTTATTGAATTCATATGTTTTTAATTTACAAAAAAAAATGTCTTGGGTTGAAATATCAACTGTTACATTTTCGCTGAAAATTCATCTATTTTCAGTTGAAAATTCAACTACTTGGTTGAAAATTTATGTATTTTGTTAAAAATTCATTTTTTTGCTTGAAGATTTATCTCTTTGGTTGAAAATTGAACTACTTTGTTAAAAATTCGTTTTCTCTGGTTCCATTCGACTATTTTTTAATAAAAATAAAAAAATTTTTTTGGTTGAATATCAACTATTTGACTGAAAAGTTATGTATTTTTTAAAATTCGTCTTTTTCGTTTTTTTCTCTTGAAATTGTATCAGTTTGGTAGAAAATTTAACTGTTTGGTTAAAAATTAACATTTTTGTTTGAAAGTTCAACAATTTTATAGAAACTTCAATTTTCAAACAACCTGATAAATCTTTGATAAAAAAAATCAATTCCAAAAGAAAAGAGCAATAGTTGATATTTCCACTGAAAAAATTAATTTGCAATAAAAAAATGTTAAATTACACCTAAACTACGAATTTTTAACAGAAGAGTTAAATTTTCAACCAAGAAAGATTTGTCAATCAGAAAAGAAAAAAATCTCATGCAAAATGTAAAATTTTTAAGTCATAAAGATGAATTTTTGAAAAAAAGTTTAATTTACAACACAAAAATATGCTTTTTTTAACAAAATAATTGAATTTTCTGTTAAAAAAACAAAGAGTTTTCAACAAAATAAGTGAATTTTTATCTAAAGAAATAAACTTTTAACTAAAATGAAGGATCTTCAAACAAATAAATGTTTAACCACATTGCAAAATTTTCAGCCAAAAAGGTTATACTGTTACCAAACCAAAACACAAAATTTTAACAAAATAGATGAATTTTCAACTAAAAAGATAAATTTTCAAGTTAAAAAAAATAATTATCAATAAAAAAACTAATTTTCAACCAAAGAAAGGAAATTTTAACCAAAAAGATTCATTCTTTACCAAAAAATAATAATTTTTAACAAACTACATGAATTTTCAAATAAATATTTTAATTTCCAATGGAATTTTCAACTTAATAGTTGAATTTTCTACCACATATGTTAGATTCCTACCAAAAATAGACCAATTTTCAACAAAAAAGATCAAATTTTTAGTTAAAAAAATTAATTTTTAATACTGACAAAACTAATTTTCAGCTAAAGAAGTGAAAGTTCAACGAAAGAGATTAATTTTCTACAAAAAAAGAATAATTTTTAACAAAATAAATGAATTTTCAATCAAATATTTGAACTTTTAATGGAATTTTCAACCTAATAGTTTAATTATTAACCAAAAAGGTTATATTGTTACCAAAAAATTCAGGAAAATAGATGAATTGTCAACTAAATAAGATAAATTTTTGACAAAAACAGAAAAGTTTAATTTTAATTTTGAGAAATAGATTTTCACCCAAATAGAATTATTTTTCAACGAAATATTTCAGTTTTCAACCAAAAAGTTGAAATTTCTACAAAGAAAAATTCCGACAAAAAATGGAATAGTTAAATTTTTAGTTGACAAAGTTAATTTTCAATAAAAAACACCAATTTTCTACCAAAAAGGAACTATTTTTATCAAAATATATGAATTTTCAACCAAATATTTTCATTATTAATAGAATTTTCAACCGAAAAGGTTATATTGCTACAAAAAAAAAGACAAATTTTCGATAAATTAAATGATTTTTTAATTAAAAAATCTAAACTTTCAAGAAAAAATAGAATAGTTTAATTTTTAGTTTGAGAAATAAGTTTTTAAGCAAATAAAATAAATTTCAAATGAAATAGTTAAATTTACAACCAAACAAATGAATTTTTTACCAAAAAGATTAAGTGCCTATTAGAAAAAACATTTTCGACAAAAAATTTACTTCAATTTTCATTTAAAAAAATTAATTTCCAATAAAATACTAATTTTTAGCCAAAGAAACATAATTTTCATTAAAAAAAAAACTAAATTTCTATAAAAAGAATAATTTTTTAATGGAATTTTCAACCTAATAATTGAATTTTAAACCAAAAGGGTGAATTAGTCACCAAGAAGATTGATATTCTACCACAAAAGACAAAGTTTCAACAAAATACAAAAATTTTCAAACAAATAGTTGAATGTTAAACTGAACAAGATATATGTTCAAGCAAACATAATATATTAAAAAAATTAATTTTCAATTTTAAAAAACAAACTAATTTTCAACCAAATAGTTGTATTTTTAGCTGAAGAAGATAAATGTTCAACCAAACATGGAATATTTAAATTTTCAGTTGAAAAAATAATTTTAAAAAATGTTAACAAAATAATTGAATTTTGAAAAAAAAAAATTTTAACTAAAATGATGAATTATGAAAAAAAAAACATATTTTTAACAAAGTAGTTCTACCTAGTAGATTTCAATTTGAAAGAAATTATTTATTCATAAAAATTAAAATCAAATTATTTATTTATTTTTCACCTTGAAGTACTCAATAGCCTGACTTTTTTCATTTAAACGCAAAATAAAAAAATAATTGTTAAACTCTTAATAATTGTGCAATTCAAAGACTTGAAAAAATATTTAAATTCACGCTAACATTTTCAATTCTCGAAATTGAAGAATGAATCAACGAATTTAGAGATTTTTAAAATTGCATCGTTTAAAAAAATCATTTTTAGCCAAAGAAAACAACGTTTTTGAAATAAAATTAAAAATCTTTAACCGAAAAAAAAGAATTTTTAAAAAATTAGTTCAACTTTCAACCAAGGAATTGAATTTTTATTCTGAAAAGATGAATTTTCAACGAAAAATGCAATAGGTGATATTAAAAAAAAAACAGATTTTAATTTAAAATAAAAAAATAAAAAACAGTTGGATTGAAATAACAAAGACAAATTTTTAACAAAATACTTGATTCCTCTTCTAAGACAGATTATTTTCAACTAAAAACTTTGATTTTTAAGCAAAAAATTGTTTTTCTACAAAAAAGACGAATTTTCAACCAAATAGTTCAATTCTGTACCAAATTGTTTAATTTTCCAGCGGAAAAGAAAATTTTTTTACAAAGCAGTTCAATTTTTTAATCCGAAAATGTGAATGTTCAACAAAATAGTTTAATCTTCAATAAAATAGTTGAATTTTCAATTCAAAAAAATGTATTCAAGCAAAAAATAAAATTTCAATGACCCTAACAAAATTGTTGAATTTCCATGAAAGTTATTCAATTTTGAACCAAATAATACAATTTTTAAATTAAAAATATGAATTCTTTACGGAAAATTAAATAGTAGACTTTTCAACCGAGAAGAATGAACTTTAAAGCAAAAATAGTTGCATTTTCTTATTAGGTTCTATTAAATAAGTTCGCATTTAAGTGGACCAATAAAAAAAAGGAGAAAGACTGTGAAGCCACGATAAATAAATAGGAATTTTGATCATTTATAATCTAAAGAAAAACTTTTTAAATAAACATTGAACTTCATTTTTAATACACGAAAAATTTTATGACACTATCTTAACACTTTTTTTTCAATTCTTGAAACTATTTACACTATTTTTGATCTCTAAAGTGAGCCCGAGGCCTGATTTTCACATAATCATTTGTTTATGCAAAATTGAATAACTTCTTAAATGAAAGCCTGATAATTAGACAACTTTTCTGGACAGTTTCTTCATTGTTTACATGTATTTCGGATTAGCAAGTATTTCTCAAAATCCGGTACTCTTCTGTTCTTTTTTACATTTTTGTTTTTAAACATTTTTTTCAAAATCAGCCATTAAAGATTTATACGTAATTTAATCAGCTTTAATTTATACCAAAGAACGTGCAAATCGGTTGAGAAATCGCTTCTGAATATCAATTTGTCCACAGAGATTTTTTATGCTCCACTGTGTGCCTGTGCATGTTTGCGCACTCTCGACTTATCTACATTGCAAATGAAAACAATCGTATCTGCAATTTTTATAAAAATTGAGTTATGACCATAGTCATAATGTAGACACTCTCCTTGACTCATATATGAATGAGAAAAAAAAGTTATGTTAAAAGCAGTAAATTAAAAAAAAAAATCGCCGAAAAGACGCGAATGCAAATATAAATAGCGTATCTGTCGGATGGTGGAATGTACGTGTAATGGTGTGCGTTATTTAGGATACTTTCATGAAACGAGCCGCCTTTGAAGTTACGATTTTATTAAGATGTTGAACCTCTCAATATAGTAAGTGTAATTGTAAATATTTAGTGACAACAAAGAAAATGTTTTCAATTAAATAAAACAAAATATTTGGATCAACTGTTCTTGACTTATAAGATGAATGTAGGTCTTGACAATTTGTACATTATTCAGATGTATGGTATTCACGATGCTTCTTGTTTTGTATGCTATTGATAAGAACATTCTAATTTCATTTTGAATACATATATAAGTAAATCATATATTTTAATATAATATTAGATATTTACAGTTTATACTCATTAAATTATTGCATGCGATATTTATATTTTCGCGATTTATCCGATCGAGCCTCGATTTGATAATGTGAGCCATTGAAATTTAAGAATTTTAAATCAGATTAAAATAAAATTCAAAATGCCATTTAACGTACGATACTCAAGTAAATGTATGAAATTCCTGAAAATAAAACAAGAGTCCAACGATCGAATTTGGACAAGCACCAAAAAATTATCCTACTGCAATTCCTAATAACAAAAAAAATTTGTTTCTTTGGACAAAAATTGAAAAGAGGAAAGAAAAATGAGGATAATGAGGATAAAAGCATTTATAATATTCACAAACGTTTCAGTGCTCATATGACAAATAGCTAAAGATGCTGAGTGAAGTATACACAAAATTCCAGTATTAGATCAACAAGATTTCCAAAACAAGGTTTCACACTTGTCAAAGATCTTTGTTGATAAGGATTATTTGCACATTGGTAGCATTGATCGTAAAATTTCTGAAGGTTTCATGATAACGAAAAGTTTCCTTAAAAACAACCCTGATATAATTTGCATAAAAATGCTTAATGAAACCGTTCACGGCATCTTATTCCAGCTATTTCGTAGTTTCAAAAACCGTTTCGAATGAAATCCTAGCAAAAGAATATTCTTGTTAAGTCACTTTTTTCGTCTGACATAAATTTTCCATGTACGCCTAAGTTTTAGTAGTAATATAACATCAAAAATGAGTTTGAGAAGTAAACACGAAGAAAATGGATCAAAAGTTTGTGCCCCTTATGGGGAAAAAATTGTTTTCAGCAATCAAAGTAATTATACCATCACCGAGAAATATGAGAATCTTATGAAAAAACATGTAAATGGAAATGTTGAAGTGTCTGATTCTCGATTTCCACTCGGAATTTGTGGAACATGTCGTCGAACTTTAACTGATCACGGAAATGGAAAGTCTGAAATAACTGTGCCATACATGCCTAATTATACGCATATAATTTTGCCTGAAGAAACTCGCACAAGTGAAGACTTATGTAATTGTTTCGTTTATTTGACCGGAAAATATAAAGGCCACCTAAAGATCGAAAAAGGAAAATGCCATAAAAATGATTCGGTACGAATTACTACTGAAAATGGACTTTATGGCAGTTTAAGGAATGTGAATCCTCCGAAAAAGGTCCAAGTCGATGAGACGTTACGCTCATTTATTTCAGTTTGCAAATCTCGGGATAATGTATTGTAATTTGTTGAAAAACTTCCTGACAAACAGAAAGAGCAAGTTGTTACTTCGATATCAAAAGAAAAATTGATTTATATAGCGAATTTAGCAATAATGGCACATCTATTCATCAAAGCATATCATTGAATTTAAGTACAATGACCCGTAAGTTAAGATTTAATGTGAATCCATTTGAAAAAAACCTCTTGTTTTCACTACTGAAGCTTTTGATACTTATCACAAATACTAGTTCTTCAGCTAAACAGATGAAAAAAATGACGAATTTTTTACGAAGTATTGCAGGTAAAAAATCTGTTCTGCCTTATTATCTCAAACATGTTTCCGAAAGAACAAAAACACTAGATAGTATGTACAAAAGCGATGTGTGCGAATTTGATGTTTCAAATTCAGGGACAACACTTAGAAGACCTGTAGTATGGACAGACGCAGAAGAAATTTTAGAGTTCGTTCCAGAGAAAAGAGGTATAATAGGCAATGTGCTCGTAAAAATGATGATGGATAGAGGTTGACATTTTTTGAAAATATGCTTAAAAATATTTAATAACCCAGATGTAAAAGAATCTTATGAAAATGTACCATCCTTATTCAATCTAACCAACGTAACAACATTCCTTTTAAGTTACTCAGTGATTTTAAACTTTTAATCGTCGTTAATGGTCAACAGACAGCCACTTCAATGTATCCTTGGCCCTACTGTTTTATTTCACTCAAAGAACTGAAAGAGAATGAAGAAGACGATTCAACTGATAGTGAGCAAGATGATGAATCCAATGCTGGGCCGAAATGCTTAAAAATTAGTAACGCTTGTTTACGTTCAAAAACAGATGGAGATTTAAAAAATGATCATAAGCAGTTTACTCTTGTAGGTGGAAATAAGAAACATGCAATGGAAAAGCATATTAATATTCACTCACCTCTTCTAAAAGAAGATGATAATGTGCTTGTTATTGGAGAATGTCTAATTCTCGAATTACATGTTTTACAAGGCTATGTTGACCATTTGATCTGGAACGAATTAGTGCCGCTACTTAGCAAAGAAAAAGCGTTACTGTGGCCGAAGAAGTTGAACATCATCGCAAAGAATTATCATGGAGAAATTTTTGAAGGAAACGTTTGTAGACAAGTTCCATAAGAGTCAGATGCACTTGATGATGCAGAAATTTATTCAGATGTAGGTAAAAAAAATTTGTAATGAGCGAAAGAGAGAATTCATGAAAATTATTTATATTAAAAAACAAAAAAATTTGTCTATTAATTTGAAAACCGATTTGGACAAATTAAACAAAAGTTATTCGAGTATGACTAATTACATTTAGAAATAGGTTCGAGGAGATAGCTTCGTAGTTTCGTGGCTGTTCCCACCTGTTATAATTTTTCTTACCTTGACAAGTCTGCCGTATGAGCACTGAAACGTTTGTGAATATTATAATTGCTTTTATATCATAATTTGATAATAATACAAATGTAAAAGATGAATGAAATAAAAAAGGAAGGACATTTGTTTGTTTGCCTTCTCATTTTTCTTTCCTCTTTTTTATTCTTGTCCAAAGAAACAAATTTTGTTTGTTCTTAGGAATTGCAATAGGAGCATGTGTGGTGTTTGTCAAAATTTGTTCATTGGATTCTTGTTTTATTTTCAGGAATTCTATACATTTAATGAGATCACTGACTGTATGTAATTTGAATTTCTGTTGTGCAACTAAAGATCATTTTTCTTCGGTGACGCCACGTTTTTTGTACCGAGAAGGATTCATGGAGTTGCAAAATCTCATTGCAGCGTAGCGTGGTGTTTTCCAAATTGGTTTGCCCAGTTTTTGTTTAAAATTTTTGTTCTCCGAACATCTGACTAAAATCCGAAATTGGGATCATGTTCTACCAACAATTAGTTCAAGGATAAATTAATCCAAGCTCAAGGATGATGAAAACCACATAGTTTCATTTTATGTGAAAGTGATTTCTACACACTGATTCTGGGAGTTTTGATGTTTAATTGTTGGATCTTACGCGCCAAAATTAATTCAACAGCGTTTTTCAATCCATATCATATTTCTCCTATAAATAATTAATATGATTGAATGCCAATTTTTGTATTAACACATTTTCACAAATCTCTGAGTGATTGACTGGGTCATGATTATAAAAATTTTAAATATTTTCTAATCATATGATTGATTGTTATCACACTGTCTGATTTGATGTTATATTTATTTCGTTATGAAATTTTGGTTGGAATTTTGTTACGGATTTGTTTTCAAGAACGTGAGTTTAGTTCCAATTGTATTTATGATTTTCGATAAGAAGATATAAATGTTTTAGGAAATAAAACTTTTGCGTGATGCGACAGAATGACAGGAAATCGAATTCCGTGATGACGCTCTCGCCTTCGGTCTTGAAAAAACGAATAATAATTTTTGTGTTAGTTTACATTATCGTTTCTCGTCCTAAATTGATATTGTTAATAAAAAATCATTAGATTTCAAACAAGATGAACATTGTTTTCAATGTTAGGTTAACGTTCCACACCGAAAAATGGTATATAAAATAAAATAATCATTAGACTTTAAAGAGGATTCGCAATTTTTGAAAAATTTAATTCTTAAAAACTTTAACAACTTAAGGTTATGTAGGAAATTTTTAGTGAAAATCAGTTATTTGAAAGAAAAATCATTATATTTCGAATAATATGCAGAATCTTTGAACAATTTCGAATGATGATGCTTGAATTTATCATTATTTTCGGAACTTGGTATTTGCAATAAACAAGTTATTTTTCAAAGAAGATTCATAAATTTTTCGAATTGTTAGATTATTAGCGTATTTGCGTTTCCGGTTTAATGAAACTCTTGGAGTTTACAAACAGCCAATCAACGTTTTTAAATATTTAAAACTTTAAATATTGTTTTCAAGTTTCTCAATACCTACATAATCAGATACATATATTTGAAGATTCCAAAAGAAATTTTCATTAAATTTATAATTGTTTATCTTTAACATATAAAAAATACAATTATATTTTCAATTTAAGTATTGTAAAGAAATTGAAATTTATGTAGTTCGTTCCGCATAAAATTTACAAACATATGAAAAAACTATAACTTATAAGCTTCTCAGTAATATAAATGCATACAAAAGTGCTTTTCTTATGGAAAAATATGAAAAGTGAATGTTTTTTAGGTATAAAACTACTCATTGCTTTCAAGAAAAGAGTAAATTTTCTTACTTAATGGTTTAATGTTGTAATAAAATAGTTAAATTTTCATACTAAAATATAAATTTTCAACAAAAAAGTTAATTCAATTGCTAAGGTATCAATTTCGGATAGTTTAATTATGAACTATTTTGATTTTAAACAATACAATTTTTAATATTTCAATTTAAAATAGTGTAATTTTTAACCCTTTGTTTATAATTATTATTATTTTTCACCAAATAGTGAAATTTTCAATCAAAAAAAGAAAATTTAATTAAATAAAGATACCTTGTGTTTATAGTTACATATATTTCTGTTTCGAAACTTTTGACAAAAATTTATGAAAGAATGTTATTCAATTTCAGAACCCATTATTTGCATTTTTTTATAGTCTGTTCAATAATAAAAATAAATTATAGATTACTATTTTAATTCGTAGCAGACTCTAAAGCTGTTGTTATTTCATGAAAAACATTATATAATTTTTTATACTTTTTTAACAATTACTTATGTAATATAGGATTTTGAAATTAAGTGAAAATAACAAATTATTATTAATTTTGAAAGGAATATTAAAGATTTTTTAAATTAACACGAAAATGATAAAAATAATTCTTTAAATGATTACTTACAAAGGACGAATTCTAATTGAAGTTTATTTTATCAAGATAATAATTGTCGTAAAGTTTTTTTTAATGCTGTAAAATTAATTTTTAATTATTGAATTTCAGTAATTTAAGTTTTAATTAATTAATTAATTTTTAAGAGAACTGTTGAATATTTGACCAAAAAAGATGATTTTTCTAAAATTGTTAAATTTTTGACAGAATAATTAAATTTTTAACAAAATAGTTGAATTTTTAACTAAATAACTGAATTTTCAAGCTTCACAGATTCATTTCTTTCCAAAATACAATTTTTTAACAAAATACATAAATTTTCAAATAAATAGTGACGAATTATTTATACAAAACTGTTGAATTTTCAACCCGAGAAAATATGATTTTTCAACAAAAAAGTTGAATTTTTTTACGAAAAAGATTAATTTTCTACAAAAAAGATGAATTTTGAACAAAATACATGAATTTTTAATTAAAACTATTGCTTTTTAACAAAAAATGGTACAGTTACATTTTCAGTTCAAAAAATTTATTCTCAACAAAAAAACGAATTTTCAACCAAAGAAATACATTTTCAATTAAAATGAGGAATCTTCAACAGAAAAAAAAGGAATTGCAATATTTAACCAAATAGCTGAATTTTAAACCAAAAAGGTGATTACATTTTTTTAAAATGTTCAGCCAGAGATGAATCATCAACCAAAACAATAAATTTTTAACAAAGAAGCTCAACTTTTAACCAAATATTTGAATTTCTATCCAAAAAAATATGACTTTCTAACAAAATAGTTAAATTTTTAAGAAAATTAATTAATTTTGATTTAATTAGAAAAATTTTCAAACAAACAAGATGAGTTTCGAAACGAAAATATAATAGCCAATAAGTATTTTTCTTTGATTCAAAGAAATGTTATTTTATGCTATGAAACTTTTCTTGACCGAGAGATCATGAAAATTTTTCTTTGATTTAAAGAAATTTTTTTCTTCAAAAGCCAATGAACTTTTTTCTTTAAATCAAAGAAACTTTTTTTCACTTATTCAAAGAAATGTCCTTCGAACCAAAGGATCTTTTTCCTGAGTGCACTCATAATAAAATTTGTTTCGGATTGAAGGAAGCGATTCTTTAACATATTTTTTTTCATTTAACCAAAAATAACTTTAAAATGAAGAAAGTCATTTCAAATTAGAGGAAAACTTTCAGCGGAACAAAAAACCTTTTCTTTGATTCAAAGTTACTTCTTTATTACTGAGACACACTGAATATTTTTATTTTATTAAACGAATACTTTTTTACTCAGACCTAATGAAAGTTTTTTTTTTAACAAAAGAAACTTTTTGTATTGAGATCCACTGAACATTTCTCTTTGAATCAAAAAACCTTTTTTATTTATGAAATTCAATGAATATTTTTCTTTGATTCAAAGAAACTTCTTTTTGAGTGACAGCCAATAATTTTTTTTTTTGAATCAATGAAAGTTTCATTGATTAATAAGACCAATGAATATATTTCTTTGAATCAACAAAATTTTTTTTTCTGACTGAGAGCCAATGAACATTTTTCTTTGAATCAAAGAAACATTTCTTTAACCAATTAAGACCAATGAATATTTTTCTTTGAATCAAATCAACTTTTTTTTACCGAGAATCAATGAGCATTTTTCTCCGAATCAAAGAGAAGTTTTTCTTACTGAGAGTCAATTAATATTTTAATGTATTAAAAAAAAATTTTTTTGCTGAGAACCAATGAATTTTTTTTCAATAAAAGAAAATTTTTTTTTGGAGATCCACTGAACATTTCTCTTTGAATCAAAAAAACCTCTTTTTTTAAATGAAATCCAATGAACACTTTTCTTTGATTCAAAGAAACTTTTTTGTGACTGAAAGCCAATAATTTTTTTTTTTAATCAATGAAAGTTTCCATTGAACAAATAAGGCCAATAAATATTTTTCTTTGAATCAAAAAATGTTTTGTTTTTGGACAAAGAGCCAATGAACATTTTTCTTTGAATCAAAGAAAAATTTCTTTAAAAATGAAGGCCAATGACTATTTTTCTTCAAATCAAAGAAACTTTTTTTTACCCAGAACCAAGGAATATTTTTCTCTAATTCAAAGAAATTTTCATTGAATCAACAATTTTTTTTGACAGAGTTAATGAAAATTTATTTTTAAATCAAAAAAACTTGTCGACTGAGAGGCAATAATATGTTTATTTGATTCCAAGAAATTCCCTTTATATCAGAGATTTTTTTTCTGAGTGCAATTAGTAATAAATTTGTTCTTATATAAAGAAACCATTTCTTCAACATCTTTTTTCATTGTACCAAAAATAAATTGAGAGCAAAGAAAACAATTTTATATTTGATGATAATTTTCATTGCAACAAAGAATTTTTTTTCCAGAAAAATTACTTTGATTCAAACGAAATTTCGGTGCGTCAAAGAAATTTTCTTTGACTGAGAGCCAATGAATATTTTTCTTTGATTTAAAGAAATTTTATTTTATTCAATGAAACTTTTCTTGAATGAGAGCCAATGAAAATTTTTCTTCGTTTTAAAGAAACTTTTTGTTTACTAAGAGCCAATGAACATTTTTCTTTGAATCAAAGAAACGTTTTTCTACTGATAACCAATAAATATTTTTCTTTGATTTAAAGTAATTTTCTTTGAATTAAAGGATATTTTCCTGTGTGCACTCATAATAATATTTGTTACGAATTAAATGAAGCAATTCTTTAACATATTTTTCTTGATTGAACCAAAAATAACTTTAAAACGAAGAAAGTCATTTCAAGTTAGAGAAAAAAAACTTTCAGTGGGACAAAAAACCTTTCTTTGATTCAAAGTTACTTCTTTCTTACTGAGATCCAATAAATATTTATATCTTATCAAATGAATTTTTTTTACTGAGGCATAATGAAATTTTTTTTTTTAATAAAAGAAACTTTTTTCACTGAGATCCAATTGACATTTTTCATTGAATCAACAAACCTTTTTTTTAATGAAATGCAATGAAAATTTTTCTTTGATTCAATGAAACTTCTTTTTGACTGAGAGCAAATAATTTTTTTGTTTTGAGTCAAAGAAAGTTTCCATTGATTATATAAGGCCAAAGAATATGTTTCTTTGAATCAAAGAAAGTTTTTTTTTTGGACTGAGAGCTGATGAACATTTTTCTTTGAATCAAAGAAATATTTCCTCAACCAATTAAGGCCATTGAACATTTTTCTTTAAATTATTGACTAAAAGGCAATAAACATATTTCTTTGATTCCAAGAAATTTTCTTTGAATCAAAGAATTTTTTTCTGAGTGCAATAAAAAATAAATTTGTTTTGATATGAATAAAAAGTTTCCTAGACATATTTTTTTCATTTTACCAAAAATAACTTAAGAACAAAGAAAAAAATGTATATTCAATCATAATTTTCACTGCAACAAAGAATTTTTTTGAACTAGAAAAATTACTTCGATTCAAAAGAAATTTCGTTGGGTCAAAGAAATTTTCTTTGACTGAGAGACAATGAATATTTTTCTTCGATAGGAAGAAATTTTCTTTGAATCAAAGAATATTTTTTTCTGGGTGCACTAACCGTTTACTGCACTAATGAAAAAAGGTAAAAATCGTTAAAAATATAATTGACATATTAAGAATCAAATTAACTAATATTGTGAAGATTTACATAAAGCATAATTATTTATTGAATTATTTATAAGTAATTATCGGAAATATTAAATAGTATAAATTGACATGACTTTAGATTGATTGGCAGATATTTTAGTAAAAATATGAGAAATGTCAATAAATGTGAGGATCGTGTGAAATTAAACCGATTTCCTATGCGATGGGTAGATTCAATTAGTGATAAATTAATGTCCCAAGAGCTTAGGTAAAATAGCAGCTTTAGCTCTACGCTGCACATTATTAACATGATATGTTATTAAATTATACCTTAGTTGCATCACATTAAGCTTGTCACGAATTTCGTACCCTATTTTGTTTTTTAATTAAATTAATATAATAGACTATACTCCTAATTTATTATACAAATTATTCGAATATATTATTTATTATTTATACTAGATGTTATTTAGTTTAACAAAATCAAATCCGAAAGTGAGCAGTGAAAAACTAACTTTATTTCCAAAGGAAAATTTCTAGTTTTCTAAGCTAATATTTTTTAAGTATCAAAAATAAAATTTAATGTTTATTCAAACTATTATTCTCAAGTTCAATTAATTATTTTTGTTCAAAAATCTATTCGATATTATATTCTTAATTCAAAATTTTATTACTTTTTGAAAATTCAACTATTTTTTTAAGCAGTCACCTTTCTTGGTTAAAAATTCAACTGTTTTTTTTATTGTCCTCTTTCTAGAATGATAATTCAACTATTTTTCAGAAGCTTGAACTATTTAAATAAAAATTCAACTATTTTGCAGAAAATTCGTCTTTCTTTCTTGAAAATTCAACAATTTTATAGAAAATTTAACTATACTTGATTAAACCTTGAACTAATTTGTTGAACATTAACTTTTTGTTTAAATATTCATACCTTCCGTTTGTAACTTTAACTTTTTAGTTAAAAACCGCTTGTCTTTATTTGTTTGAAATTAATTTTTTAACTTCAATAGAAATTTTACTGAAAATGTATAATTACGAGTAAAAATTAAAATTTTTGTACAAAATTCGTCTTTATGGCTTGAAATTTCAACAGTTTTATAAAAAATTCTACTATTTGGCTCGGAAATTCAAAAATTTGATCGAAATTATTTTCCCTCCTTACTAGAAAAATAGAAAAGTATTTTTTATTCCAAAATGTAATTATTTGCAAAAAACCTCGTGTATTTTATAAAAAATTCATTATTTTTAGTATGAAATGAATCTCCTTGGTTGTTTGCATAAAAATTCACTTATTTTAGTTATAAATTCACCGGATTTTTGTTGAAAAATCAACTACTTGGTTAAAAATTCGCTTTCTTTTGGTTAAAAGTTCATTTTTTTAACTGAAAATTCAACTCTGCCGTTTCTGGATTTAAATTGACCTTTTTTAGTTGAAATTTCATATACATATTTTTTATTGAAAATTCAATAACTTTTGTAAAAAATTTTTTATTTGGGTTAAGGATTCAACGGATTTTTTTTTAAAGTCATCTCTTTTGTTTGAATTTAACTGTTTTCGTTTTTAAATCAAAATCCTTTTTTGTAGAAATATCCAATTTTACATATTTCTTTGCGGATTTATCTTTTTGGATGAACATTAAATTACTGGGTTGTGACTGTAATGTTTTTTTTTAATTAATTTTTTTGTTTGAAGGTTCAAAATTTCGGTTGAAAATGAAAAAATTCAACTATTTGGTAAAAAGTCATGTATTTTTTGAAAATTCGTTTTTTAAAACTTTTTTGTTCAAAATCAATTTTTTTGGTTGAAGATTCATTAATTTATTTGAATAAAAATCTCTTTGGTTGAAAGCCTAACTATTTTGTTCAAAATTTATTTTCTGTCTGAATATTCCTGATTTGGTTAAAAAATAATTTGATTAACTCAAAATTTAAGTATTCCATTTTTATTTGTAAACTGATCTTTTCTCATTGCAAACTTAACTATTTAGTTCTTTGATTGAAAATGTAACTACTTTGTTAAATATCAATTTTTTTAACTAAAAATTTAACTATTCTATTAGAAAATTTAACTTTAATTGAAAATTTATTTCTTTTTTGGTTGAAAGTTATTTTTTTTTTTAACTGAAAATGTAAATATTATTCCAGTTAAAAATTCCATAATTTTAGTTGAAAAATTATCTTTTTCAGTTAAGAATTCACCTTTTCGGTAGAAGTTAATCTTCTTGGTTGAAAATTCATCTCTTTTTTCATTTTTCATCTTTCTGGTTCAACACTCAACTATTCCAGTTGAAGATTTACGATTTTAGTTGAAAATTCATCACTTTGTTTGAAGATGTGAGTATTTTTTTTTAAATTAGTTTTTTGTTTTAAAGTCAGCTTTTTTTGTGAAAAGTAATTTTCCTAACTGAAAATTTAATTATTTAGGTTATGGTTGAAAATTTATCTTTTTTTGTCAAAATTAATTTGTTGTTGTTGGAAGATTCAACTATTTCAGTTGAAGATTAATTGTTTTAGTTGAAAACTCATTTTTTTTCTTTAAAATGCAACCATTCCAGTTAAAGATTCATAATTTTAGTTAAACATTCATCACTTAGCTTGAAAATTAAACTATTGACCGGGAAAATTGAAAAACTTTATCCGGAAAACCCGCAATATGACCGGGAATTTCAAATCGTCCGCCGATTCTCCACCCTGGTAGTAAAAGTTCTGTAAATTATTTATTTATTCAGGAAAATTACATACTTTTGATATGAACATTCTTCTTTATTTTGTGGGGCCTGTCTATTAATACGGAATTGATTTCGCAAGATTCCGCAAATTAATTTCCATTACTTTCGAAAAATTCTTTTTTTTTCACAAGGGAGATACAATTTATACGATACACGACACCTTATGGCACAGAATCGGTGCTGACGCAGAGCCGTTTATACCTATCCAGTTTCAGTACTCTTCTGTTTAGCAGGTCAACGGCGATCCATTCTCCAGTTTTACGATTTACGAAGACAACAAAATCCATTTGAGGATTACGTATTTTCATAGGCCATAAGCCCACTTCTGTACCGATTTCTCGAGCTCCCTGGGTTTTTTCGAGCTGAATATCGATCAGTCGTCCAGTCTTGGGATTCATTTTATTTGTGCCGAGAGAAACAAATAATAAAAAATAATATGTCTGGAGCCTATGACAGCGTGCCCAGAAGAGAGGCAACCTGAGACAAGCATGTATCAGCGTACCCAGAAAAACAAGAAATAAAAATGTCTGGAGCCTGTTACAGCGTAATAAGTAAAATAGCAAGAAATAACTCAAGAGGTCTGGAGCCTGTTTCAGTGTACTCAGAGAAACAAATAATCAAAAATAATATAACTGAAGCCTATTGCAGCGTGCTTAGAAGAGAGAATCCCTGGAACAAGCATATAGCAGCGCACCCAGAAGAGAGGCAACCTGACACAAGCATGTATCAGCGTACCCAGAAAAACAGGAAATAGACATGTCTGGAGCCTGTTACAGCGTACCAAGTAAAATAACGAGAAATAACTCAAGAGGTCTGGAGCCTATTTCAGTGTACTCAGAGAAACAAATAATCAAAAATAATATAACTGGAGCCTATTGCAGCGTACCCAGAAGAGAGAACCCCTGGGACAAGCATATAGCAGCGTACTCAGAAAAACAAGAAATAGACAAGCCTTGAGCATGTTACAGCGTACCCAGAAAATACAAGGTAAAAAGTCTGGACTATGCAACGTGTCCTAGAAAGATCAGAAGATGGTTCTTTGGAGCCTGGACAGTGACCTAGAGAAAACGAGATATCTGGAGCCCATGTCAGCGTACCCAGATCTAAAACAACGAAGCTTCATCTCTCCAGAGCGTGAGGCCAGGTGGCCACTCGAGGGATGATCCGGTTGTGGACTACAGTTGTCTTTTGTCCACCGTCTGCCTCGTTTAGCTTCTTATCTGCATACTTATACCCTCTCCAATCGGAGATGCTAAGAATGATATTATAAATTTTTTGCGTCCATATGGTGAGAGAAGAATGGCAAAGGAATAAGTTAAGTATTAGAGCGAGAAAGTGGGCATGGAAGATTGAGACTAAGCTAAGGGAGAATCTTCAATGAAATTACTTCGAATCGCACATTAACTCAAAGTAAATTTTTATCAATACATAAAATATTTACTATCTAAAAAATATGACCTAACAGTTAGTTCTGATTTTCGGCACCAGATGGCGAAATGGTAATCGAAATGTTTTGGGAAGATTATTTTCTCACAATGCTGTTTATACCTATTCTGTTATTTTTTTCCTTCCGGCAGGTAACTGGCAGAGCTATGTATCATTAATATTCACGTCCATCGTTTTTTATACGAGTTAAACGCTCTTTTTCATCTACAACCGCTCGCCATTCTGCAGTCATAGGAGCCAGTGCAATCCGTCGTCCAGTCATACGATTTATGAACACAACAAACTCCATTTTACAATCAGGGTTGGATATAGAAACATGTGTTATACCCACATTTGGACTGATCCTTCGAGCCCCCTGGTTATGTTCAAGCTCAATATCGATCACCTCTCCAGTCTCAGGGCTCCTCTTGAATTTTATATCCATGCCCCAAAATTTCCTATAGATCCATTCAGGAGATGGTGGCCGCAAATCAACTTTTCCTGATCCTGATGCGCCTGCTGAACAATCTAGATAAAACGAAAATAAAGGTTTATGATGTTTTAAAAAGAAATAATAATAAGAGTTCCTTTTCCTCGGGATCAAACTACTGATAGAACATAATATTTTCTTGCCATCGAGTCTATATCGACGTTATTATTGGGTTTATGCCCATGTATTTTACTGACCATGAACCCAAATGACGAAGATATGATCCTGCTGTAAAAAAATAACTTTATATCACTAGTTTATTATCAATAATAAGTTACTTCACTGATAGGACATACTAAATAAGCGTAGCACAATAAGTGCCGATTAAAAGTGAGGAAGAATATGAAAAGGTATAAAAGAGCACTTATAGTAATTGTCTTGTGTGAATTGAGCCGTTCTCTGCAAGAACATGAGCTGACTTAAGTTGTTTTCGCGGAGAATAGCTTTTTTGATTCTCTGATCTCTGAAATGCTTGTTTGAATGATTTTTGGATTTTTTTCAACATCCCTGATGATCAGAATGACATAAATATATATGGGTGTTTGATAACATGTCGCAGAAAATTTTTTTTGTTCATCCTGTAAAATTTAACTTTTGATCCTAATCCAATTTTTATTTTCATGTTTTCATTTATTGATAGAGTATACTTCTGTAAAAGCACGCGGTGATAATTGCAAACTCAAAAATAGAACTTATGTAAAGATATTTTGGTTGATATAACGTTATCTCTCCCTACCACTGGTTTTCTTTGTCAGAAGAAGGCATTATTATATTTCAGGCCTGCCTAAATATTTTTTCTCTTCTTCAATCTCTCCAAGGCATTAATTTATTTATTTTTTAAACAAAAAGTATAAGTGTTCAAACTGATTTAATAATTACTGGAATGATTAATTTGATAGTTTCAACAACATTACTTCTGTTAAAGTATTCTTTTATTCTTAAATGTTCTACTATTCGTACTTATTTTTATTTTTTTATTTTACAACTTTGAGTATCTTTAGCATAATCAAATCAAGAATTACGTTTTATACAAATGTTTTTTTTTCCGCCAACTTACCAACATAGTGCAGATAAACCGCAAATGTAATAATCAGAATGCAATTAGCGATCTTCATTTCTACCAAATAGATTTCGGAATATCAACTGAGAAATTTCGAATAGCTTTACTGTATATACTAACTTCTGTGATATGACTAAACATTACTCAAAGCAATAAAGTGCTTGAAGCAACTTTGATGCAAGAACAGCAATAAAGATAAACGTTGCGAAACATTCACTTTGCTTTGCGATCAGATAATAGTGCCCTGATTATTATTATCAGATCATGGTCATTAAATTAAAAATATTAGATGGGGCCGATTTAAATTTCGGTTTCTTTTTATTTTTGTAAATTAGCATTTTTATTTAATTGACTTTTTACAGTGAATCCATAAACAATTAATATTATCTAAAGATTAGTAAGACGGATCCTGATGAAAAAAATTTTCAATTCAAAAATGAAGAAATATATATCACCACAAATTTGAAATGATGGTTTACGAACAACTCGAGATGCCCTATCTTAGAAGAACTGGAAGATTTTTAAAATATAGACTGTGGATAGACCTTATTCTGTATTGTCCAATTAGAAGTGAGCATAAACAAATTGAACCTCATTAAATGAAGCTCATAAATCAAAATTCCTGAAAGGATTGAGAAAAAAAGTACGCATTAATTTGAAAAATAAAGATGATAATATGCGTTCCAAGTGGGTCATATTAAATGAATTCTGAATGTATGACTAGTTATCAACAGTGAAAGGATGGATTAAACTTTTCTGGAATAAAGTTTTTCGTAGCATGATTTAAAAAAAGCAAAAACTGAAAGTCGTACTTCATCTGTCTTTACAGGTAAGTGAAAATCATGTCAATATCCTAAAGGGTTGAAGAATAATCCCTGAACCAAGACATTCTTCACACATGACGGGAAAAGTCATATCTGTGAGGGGTGCTTGCACTACTTTTAAAGAATATAGAAGTTGGTTGTATATGGTGAATATTGTAAAAAGTTGAATGACTATAGTCATTTAGCCAAAACCTGGGAGATATATTATTGCATTCAAAAATTTCAGATATAGAGAAGAAGTACCTTTCATTATATATGCCGATTGTAAGTCCCTATCATTAATATGTGAATATGTGAAGAAAACAAAGGACAACACTGAAGTTTTTCAAAAATATCAAATGCTTGACATCCGGTCCATGTTCAAGTAGAGCTACAATGATTAACTGCCATTCTACAACTCCTGACATAAAGGTGTGGAACCAGCAATGTGGTTTTCTCTGGGGGTACTGTTAATTGTAAATAATAATGAGAAGACACCGACATCTCCAGTTACGATGTGGAAACTGACACCAGGACAACAGGAAACTTTTGTTGAAGCCACCACTTGCCACATCTATCAAAAATTCCTGAATTCGCTGTTAAAGACGGTTCATGGTCACTGTCAACTGACTGGGAAATATTGTTGTCCCGCGCATTAAGACTGTAATCCAGCTCATCAATCTCACTTTATCACCCGCCGCAAGGCTACAAAATTTAATGCAAATGGGAAAGTTCTGGCATTGTTGAGGAAAAATACATCTTCATTATGGAATATGTCAAGGGAAAACAGATACAATTTCGATTCATAGACTTATTCAGATTCATGGCATCTTCCTTGGAAAAGTTTGTCTCGTCCCTCAACGAACATAAAATTGTGAGTTCTGTTTTCTGGAATTAAGAGTGAGAAAGTTGAACTGCTAA